>CADEAB010000081.1:1007213-1043568 GCA_902825105.1 Syncerus caffer
TCCTCTTATTCTTTTGGTACTTCTGTAGTAAAAATGTACTGTAGAAACCAAAAGTGCAAAAGAATCAATGAGTGTTTAATTGAATACCAAAGCAGAAATTTAGAATTTCAGGAGCAGATTTTAGGAAGTCTAAATGGGATTACTGACCTAGAACACAGATTTCAAGATGTTTTAGTCACCAACATCCTTATTAAGAGCATTTTCTTACACTCAGAGAAAGTGAATTTTAATTTGAAGTGAGCAATCACGTATTCACCGAGATTATAGAGTTTACAATTTTCTACTCAGTGTGTCACATCTATCCTGTCCATACCAGTCCATATTATACATTGACGGATTTCCAAATCATTTAGGAAATGAAACCAAGGCACAATACTGGTGGTCTAGTGTTTTAAGATTCTCTCTTCAGGGTTCATGAGTTCAATTACTGGTTGGAAAAGAATGATATTGTCCTGTGGTGGCATGGCCACAAATAACAATGAAAACCCAAGTTGTTTCAGATGACTCACACCATGAATTGGAACAGCTGAGTATGTACCTTTAATGGTGATTTTTTTTTACCATATTTTTTAATATAGATGTTTAAACATATGATAATACTCTCCTGAAGTGAAAAGGAAGTTGCTCAGTCGTGTCCAACTCTTTGTGACCCCATGGACTGTAGCCTCCCAGGCTACTCAGTCTCTAGGATTCTCCAGGCAGGAATACTGGAATGGATTGCCATTTCCTTCTCCAGGGGATCTTCCCAACCCAGGAATGGATCCAGGATCTGCATTGCAGGCAGATACTTTACCCTCTGAGCCACCAGGGAAGCCCAATACTCTACTGATGTTGTAATGCATTTTAAAGCACACGAGAACTATGAAATTAAAAAAAAAAAAAAAAGATTAGAAAGAGTGTTGAGATATCATTAAATGTTTTTAAAATATTTTTCTGTTCCAGTTTTGTTATCATTTATCAGAGGCTCTAAAAATTTAACATAATTTTTTTTTTTTATATACTTATGATGTTTTTTTCATCATCTTTTACATATTTGGGGTTATTAATTATGTAAATGTTAAAATGAATATCTTAAAGATGTTAATCCTGTCCTCTCTCTCTAACATTTTGTTCAGTTTTGCCAGCGATTCCTTGTGGCCAAGTTAATACTATGGAGGTACAACTGACAGTTATTTTCTGTGGTAAGAATGTAAAATGCACCAGTTGCATAGTATGTTATTTGAGAACTGAAGGTTGTCACAAGTGAACTAGGGTTGAAGGCAAGGAATCTAACCAAATGGAACACTTGAATACCAAGCCCCACAGAGTTAAGCCTTTCCTTAGAAGGAAAAGAGAACAGCTTTCTGGAGCTATGACTAAGCAGATCAGTTGGGGAAAAGACTAAAGGCAATGGTAATGAAAAGAGTCTGTGTTAGTTTGGAAATTTTGTTTAAGTTTATATGTTTTATGTTAGAATCCCAGTTCTCGCCAGAGTCAGTTACCCAGTGATTTACCAGAGTATCACTCCTGTGATCAGATTGAGTCAGAAGAATTTGATTAAGTACCACCCTTCAGTCTTTAGAAGGAAATAAGATGCTAAACTCCAATTAAAATGAATGCTGCTGCTTCTAAGTCGCTTCAGTCATGTCTGACTCTGTGCCATCTATAGACAGCAGCCCACCAGGCTCCTCTGTACCTTGAATTATCTAGGCAAGAATACTGGAGTGGGTTGCCATTTCCTCCTCCAGTGCATGCATGCATGCTAAGTTGCTTCAGTCGTGTTTGACTCTGTGTGGCCCTTGCTATCATGTTCAAAAGGTGTTTATTTTGTTACTAGAAACTTATTTTAATTGTTCCAAGATTACTAGATGAAGAATAGAATACTTTGTCTCTAAGAAATATAAGGGATTTTAAAACACTGTCCACAAATCTCCACCACAGTACTCTATATACTAAGAAAAACTGAATACTCCTTTCCATAAATATCAATACCACTACAATAATTGTTGTCCCCAATTAGCTGAAAACAGGTATAATCTCTTAAGACTAGTTTTCAAGAGTGTATAAGAGGCATTCCAACAGGTATAATCTCTTAAGACTTGTTTTTAAGAGTGTATAAGAGGCATTCCTTTAACAATTATATGTACAAGTCTAGAATGTGTGAACTTTTAAATTCCCTATGAAAAAAACATATATTAGGAAGATAATCCAGTACTAAGTTGTTAGTATTCTGAGGTATTTAATACATACTTAAAAGCCTTTGAATGTGTGGATCACAATAAACTGCAGACAATTATGAAAGAGATGGGAATACCAGACCACCTTGACCTGCTTCTTGAGAAACCTATATGCAGGTCAGGAAGCAACAGTTAGAACTGGACATGGAACAACAGACTGGTTCCAAATAGGAAAAGGAATATGTCAAGGCTGTATATTGTCACCCTGCTTATTTAACTTCTATGCAGAGTACATCATGAGAAACACTGGGCTGGAAGAAGCAGCTGGAATCAAGGTTGCCGGGAGAAATACCAATAACTTCAGATATGCAGATGATATCACCCTCATGGAAGAAAGTGAAGAGGGACTAAAAAGGCTCTCGATGAAAGTGAAAGGGGAGAGTGAAAAAGTTGGCTTAAATCTCAACATTCAGAAAACGAAGATCATGGCATGTAGTCCCATCACTTCATGGGAAATAGATGGGGAATCAGTGGAACAATGTCAGACTTTTTTTTGGTGGAGCTCCAAAATCACTGCAGATGGTGAATGCAGCCATGCAATTAAAAGACACTTACTCCTTAGAAGGAAAGTTATGATCAACCTGCTGCTGCTGCTGCTAAGTCACTTCAGTCGTGTCCAGCTCTGTGCGATCCCATAGATGACAGCCCACCAGGTTCCCCCGTCCCTGGGATTCTCCAGCCAAGAATATTGGAGTGGGCTGTCATTTCCTTCTCCAATGCATGAAAGTGAAAACCTAAAGTGAACAACCTAGATAGCATATTAAAAAGCAGAGATATTACTTTGCCAAGAAAGGCCTATCTAGTCAAGGTTATGGTTTACTAGGTATCAATAGAATGGTAAGTTTGAATTTCTTGTGACCATTCTTCTGGAGTTATATAGAGAAAGGCTTCACTCTTAGGAGATGAAATATTAGGGCTAAAGTCCATAAGTATGTAACTAGACCTGCCTATAACAAAGTTTAAAATGTTAGAAGGAAAATATTCATGTACAGAAAGAAAGTACAAAAAGAAAACATTAAAGATTAGTGAGTCTAAGTGAAAAGCATATGGGAGTTGTACTCATATTTCAATGTTTCCGTGGGCTTAAATTTTCATAAAAGGGAAAAAAAATAGATGCTTCAGTCAATTATTTTACTCTTATTTTAGTCTGAACTTACTTAAATAAAAGTCAGTTATTTGGCTACTTTATTAAATAATATCATGTGCTAGTGACATTGTAGTACTGATGGTCTGAGGTCTTGTAATGGATTTCTCATAGTCTACTGAAAAATATTACAATACTAGGGAATTTTCAATGTTGGTAGACAACCTTACTCTGCTCTAAACCCTAAAATTCACTCTCAGTCATACCATGTTTTTCCATAGAATAAAAATAGAACAAATTGTTTACAGAAATGCCACATTAAGCCTCCATGAGAAACAGTGTAAAATGAATTATTTAATACAGAAATTCTGGAGAAATGCATGGCACTGCAAATGGGGAAAAGCTGGAGCTATGAGGGGCTTCTGTGGTGGCTTAGTTAAAGGGAATCCACCTGCCAATACAGCAGGCACCAGTTTGATCCCTGGTACAGGATGAACCCACATGCCTCAGAACAACAGAGCCTCTGTGCCACAGCCTGTGTTCTATAGCCTGGAAGCTGCAACTGTTGAGCCCATGAGCTGCAACTACTGAAGCCTGATCTCCCTAAAGCCTATGCTCCACAAGTGGAGAGGGCACTGATGAGAAGCCTGTGCACTGCAACTACAGAGCAGCCCCCATTCGCACAACTAGAGAAAAGCCCACATGCAGTAAGGAATGTCCAGCACAGGAAAAAAAAAAAAAAGAAAAAAAAATATATAAGCAAATAACAGCATTTAGATTAAAAAAAAAGAGATATGACATAACTCCTCTGGACTTTGACTAAGGTTTGTTTCAGATTAAACTCTGAAATTCACATTATTATAAAAGTTTTAAATAGCTAAAGAATTCTTACCTTGTCTGTCTTCTTTAAATACTAAAGTCTCTTTTTTCACATTCATTCTCCTTCTTACTCTTGCACCTGTTTCTTCCTCCTTTACCTAAGTGATTAAAAAAGGAATAAAAATTGAAGTCTAATAATCTGTATCAGATCAGAACAGATCAGTTGTTCAGTCATGCCCGACTCTTTGCGACCCCATGAATAGCAACATGCCAGGCCACCCTGTCCATCACCACCACCTGGAGTTCACTCAGACTCACATCCATCGAGTCAGTGATGCCATCCAGCCATCTCATCCTCTGTCGTCCCCTTCTCCTCCTGCCCCCAATGTCTCCCAGCATCAGAGTCTTTTCCAATGAGTCAGCTCTTCACATGAGGTGGCCAAAGTACTGGAGTTTCAGCTTTAGCATCATTCCTTCCAAAGAAATCCCAGGGCTGATCTCCTTCAGAATGGACTGGTTGGATCTCCTTGCAGTCCAAGGGGCTCTCAAGAGTCTTCTCCAACACCACAGTTCAAAAGCATCAATTCTTCAGCGCTCAGACTTCTTCACAGTCCAACTCTTACATCTATACATGACCACAGGTAAAACCATAGCCTTGACTAGACGAACCTTTGTTGGCAAAGTAATGTCTCTGCTTTTGAATATGCTATCTAGGTTGGTCATAACTTTCCTTCCAAGGAGTAAGTATATTTCATGGCTGCATTCACCATCTGTAGTGATTTTGGAGCCCAGAAAAATAAAGCCTGACACTGTTTCCACTGTTTCCCCATCTATTTCCCATGAAGTGGTGGGACCAGATGCCATGATTTTCGTTTTCTGAATGTTGAGCTTTAAGCCAACTTTTTCACTTTCCACTTTCACTTTAATCAAGAGGCTTTTGAGTTCCTCTTCACTTTCTGCCATAAGGGTGGTGTCATATGCATATCTGAGGTTATTGATATTTATCCCGGATATCTTGATTCCAGCTTGTGTTTCTTCCAGTCCAGCGTTTCTCATGATGCACTCTGCAATAAACTGTATAATAGTTTACAAACTCATCAAACAAGCTAACATAAGCTGTTAAACTTTATATAAACAGGGAAACAAACAGATTATCATTTAAATAGCAGTAAAATATTAACAGACCTCAAAAGAGATTTACGATTTAACCTAATTTGCTTACTTATTATCCACTTACAAATTGTTGATTGCTTTCTTCTAAATCCCTTATAATATAAATACATTATCAACCACATAACCCATTACCAGGCATAATGGTAATTATTTTTTATTATCCATGCTTTCCAATTAAACCTGGATTCTATACATTCTCTTCCACAATTCATTTGCAAATTAATAAACCAATATAGCCCATATACTTGTAAAGCAAAGAAAACTGGAAAATCATATGTAGAAATGAATTTAGTTTGGCCTGAGAGGAAGAAGCTGGTTTAAAAGTCCCACAAAAGGAAGAGGGGAGTTACCCTCTGGAATCTGGAATGAAGCCTTGGAATATAACAGTAACAAAAATGTGTTGAACATATATTAAGCACCAAGTTATGGTAATTCTGCATTCATAAAATAATGACTATTCTCTTTAGAACACACAATCCAACATGGGCATCTGAAATTTCATTCCTCAAAACAGAGGAGGAAACAAGGAATGTATGGAAATGTAAACTTATTTGTAAGCTAATATTGAATTATATAGATTAAGGGGAAAAAAAAAAAGTAGAAGTGGCTTGTAATTTACCTAACACATTATGAAAAAGGCATTATACTAGAGTTTCCCTGAATAGTTAGCAGCAAAACATTTGCTAGAGAAAGGCTATGCCACTTGGTTTGGGGAATCTAGAGACCAAAGAACTTGAAGGCAAAGAAGTGTGACTGAATATGGCAAAGGTTAAGTAAGCCTTGAGAGCTAAAGTGAAGTGAGAGGAATGAATAATGAAGAGAAATTTGTTGTGGAATGTGAAATGTGGTGCTATCCTGAAGGAGGTATTCTCATTTATTGCAATTGTTTTCAAGGAGGCGTTACAGGGACATTAAACATGACACAAGCAGAACTCAGGTCTGTAAAAAGTAGAATTCAAGGAATGACTGTCCCAGTGTCCTGCTTCAGTTAGCTTAGAAGTACCTTTTTGGAGGTTACAAGTAAAGTTATTTTCAAATCTGATTATTTGTGAACTGTCTGCCTCAGAATAAAGATAAGTAGAAATGTATAGTGTCAGCATCTATTTTATGAAAAAACAAGGCTGAACGCATTGGGATATGTGTGCCTTCTAAAAAAGGTTAAGGTTTGTGACAGGTAAACACAAATATAAACGGGCAGCTATGAACCTAAACATCCAACATGGGTTTACCTTTGTCTTTGCAAAGAAGCAGTATTTTCACTGGTAGTGAACTGTCCACAAAGTAAAGTATGGACAAATATTTAACAGTCCCAAAAGAAATAATCAGTGTGTCCTAAACAACAGCTAAAGGAGAATCCTGGGAAGGGATGAAGGCCGGGGGGGTGAAGCCTCCGCTGATCAAAAGTAGACTTCTGCCAGTTCACTAATGTGCCTGCAGTTAAACTGGCATGAATCCAAAACTAATAGTATTTTACACTCCCGGTAAAATTGGCTAAAAGGAAGAGGAGATTATACTGCTATGAGCAGTAGGAGGAAGCAGAAGCAGCTTCTTGCTCCTATGTGGACTGTGCAGTCCACTCAAAGACAGCAGCCAGCCACAAGAAGGAGGAACTACCACTGATGGCGGCTGAGCAATCGGTGGTTCTGGGAAACTGATTCATTACCTTTAATCTTGGGCATAGCTGTAGTGGCAGGCTCACTGTTTTGAAGCAGCTTCCTGTGCTGCTGCAGCTGCCAGGTAATCCTCTGAGGCATCCAAGGAACTAAGTTATGCTCTCTGAATTGAGAACTCCAGAGAGATTGGCACGCGGCCACACTTAGCAGCAACAAAATGGCAACTCGGCTGGTGTCACGGGGTTAATGTCCCTTTCCTCGCTAATGACGCTACAGGCCTATCCCCCAAGTACAGTCTCTTTTGCCCTACAGAGCACGTGTAGTCCAAACCAACTGACTTCGTGGTACTCAGAAATGTGAGGGACGCTGTGTCAGATTCCAGAAAACAGTGATAGATTTTTGGAGAACACTGTGCTGAGCTTGAAAGGATGTGTGTCAATATAGTGGAGATCACGTGCACTTCCCCAATTAGAAACTGTCTGAGCTACCTGTTAATAAGTGCTCTTGCCTGACCATTTCTTCACTTAAATTGTATCCATTGTTTTCCTTCTTGGAGAAACAAATTCCATCAGGATGCTTCTGTTATAAATCTAGCATAATACAAGTAGTGGAGGAAATAAAGAGAAAGGTTATATATCTATCAAAGGACCTGGACAAATATCCTTAGGTTTGGGAGAGAGGAACCACTTGAAGTTCATTACAGATCCCTTTCTTTGAAATATTTAGGTCCACTAAGCTAGGGACTGTTGGTGGTACAAGGGTATAGCCCCTAGTCTGTGTATCCAATGTTGGAGTGATGGAATAAAGTTTAAAGTTAGTGTAAACAAACAAACAACAATTACTTTCTCTTCAGAAATAAAATGTTTAGGATTTTTTTTTTTTCATAGTGCTGGAATATGTTTTCACCTATTTAAGTATTAGTGAACATTCTGGATAGATGTAATTTTGCTTGAACTTTATGCTAGACACCCTATTTTTGACCTGTGAAACAAATATTGTACATATGCTTTAACCATGAAGAATAGTCACTGGGTATCCACTTGAATGGGGAAGTCAAATTTTACTGCAGTTGTCTACCATCAATGTACCCTCTGGGAAATTCAGAATGCAAAATTGAGATGGTGCATTTCTGTGCTTTGGAGTTGTGTGTTCCTAGTCAATTAAGATAAGTAAGAAGTTAATGTTTCCAGATTCTTGCCTAGGAAAATACTAATGTTACTGCTTGCCACATCTGTGTTTTGTGGTTAACAGGATCCTTTTACCATGATAGATGTTTCAGTCATGGATTTTCCACTTTAAAGAAATTTCTATATGTATTGGCTCTTCCTCTACATCTTCAGACCCCTCGTCTCAAAACTGTATGAAAGACCATTTCCCAGGCTATGGTCCTTGAGTTTGTTTGATTTTGTTTTCTAATTTTAGTATATATTGTTTATTGGGTATTTTAATCAATAGAGTATAATTTTCTTCAAAGAAAAAAATTGTTTTGCACTTGAAGCTTGAAACTGTGTACTGAAAGTTTGTCTCCTACTTAATCATGACATATGATCAGTGAGTCCACATAATAAGGAATGACAATTGGTATTTTCTAGCGGAAACCAGGGCTTCACTGGTAGGTCACCTGCATAAGAATCTGCTGAAATGCAGGAGACCCCAGTTTGATTTCTGGTTTGGGAGGATTCTCTGGAGAAGAAATAGGCCACTCACTACAGTATTCTTTAGGCTTCCTTTGTGGTTCTGATGGTAAAAAATCTATTTGCTATGAGAGATCTGCTGGAAGAGTGGCCTGACAACCCACTCTTGTATTCTTGCCTGGAGAACACTCATAGACAGAGGAGCTTGGTGGGCTATAGTCCAGAGGGTCACAAAGGGTCAGACATGACTGTGAGACTAAGCAGACCAGAAGCCAAAATAGATTTTGGAAAAAAAAAAGAAAAAAAGATGCTTGGAAATCTTGAAATTTGGAGGTCTGCCTTAGAAAGTGTATTTTAACCCTGAAAAAATAAAATACATGAAGCAATGAACTTTACTACTCTCTTGTCCCTATAAAGTCAGAGGAGAAATGGAGTGTCATTTCCCTTTTTAGAGGCAAGTTGTTGTAGTTGAAAATATTAAATGATTAAATAAATGATTTAAAACTACTGAAATGCTGCTTTCAAAAATGAAAAAAAAAATAATAATTCAAGATGAATACCAAAGCAAGAACATAATTGCAATCAGTTGCAGTTGTAAGATATGACTTCAAAAGAGAACTAAACAAATGTATATAATGACTGGGTAAATTCACTGGCAATATGGTATAAAAATTTGTAGTCAATATTTACAATATTGTAAAGGATTTTTACACACAATAAATAGAAATGCCTTTTAATTATGCATAGTTTTTTCTTTCTTTTTTTATTTTATATTATCTTATTTTTAAACTTTACAATATTGTATTGGTTTTGCCATATATCAACATGAATCCACCACAGGTATACACGTGTTCTCCATCCTGAACCCTCCTCCCTCCTGTCTCCCTGTACCATCCCTCTGGGTCGTCCCAGTGCACCAGCCCCAAGCAGCCAGTATCGTGCATCAAACCTGGACTAGTGACTCATTTCATATATGATATTATGCATGTTTCCTTGCCATTTTCCCAAGTCATCCCACCCTCTCCCTCTCCCACAGAGTCCAAAAGACTCTTCTATACAACAGTGTCTGTTTTGCTGTCTCGTAGGTATGCGTAGTTTTAATAATCAAAAGCCCTGACTACTTTTCAGACATTCCAGACAAAGGTCATTTAAACAAACTATCTACTTATTTCCCAAAACAACATGGTGGTGGTGGTGGTCTTGATTAGTTTCTAAGTCATTTTCCTCCTCTTTTTTCATCTCCATAGATGATAGACCACTAGGCTCCTGTCTCCTTGGAATTTCCCAGGCAAGAATACTGAGATTGGTTTCCATTATCTCTTTCAGAAGATCTATCTTCCCAATTCAGGGATTTCTCAACCCTGGGTCACCTACATTGAGATGTGGATTCTTTATCACTGAGCCACCAGGAGAATCCCCCAAAGCAACACAGTATCTACTTAAGAAGTAGTTCTTGGCTTTCATGCATACTGCATCAAATGTCTAGCCTGTATAGTCTGGGTTTGTTCAGAACTATCCTAGTGATCCATTTGTTAATAATAAGCTTCCCAATGATACTTTTCTGGGAAGATCCCACATGGTGAAGTGTAACTAAGCTCATAGGCCACAACTCATGAGCTCATTTGCCAAAACTAGAGCCAGTGTTCTTCAACAAAAGAAACCATCACAATGGGAAGGCTATGCACCATATCGAAGTGCAGCATACCACTTGCCTCAGCTAGAGAAAGCCCTTGAATATCCATGAATACCTGGCCCTGCCAAAATAAATATAATTTTAAAATAATAAAATAAATGAGACCTTAAAAAAATGAGTTTGTTTAACATAGAAGTGTAGTTACATATATGTAGGAACAAGCAACTGTACTTTGAATGTTGAAAGCACAAAAATACTTATTTTTCAAAACATAGTAGAACAATACTGATTAGAACAAATTTATCACAAAATAAAAATATTATATGCAATAGTTCACCAGGATGAGATGTGAGGGTTTCCCAACCATCAGAGTTCAAATTTGTGGTTTGAAAGCCTAAAAGCCTATGAAACATCATGCTGTTCATATAATTTGAGTATACATATATCTACTTAAGCTGTTAGCTCTCTCTTCTGCACCTTTATATTTCATTCTGAAGCCATTTGGATTTTCTAAAAGAATGTGTAGATTTGCTTTGTTTTAGTTTCTCAGGAGACTTCTCATCTGCCCACATACTAGGAAATTTTAACATATTTTTCATGACTATAGTTCAAGTTTTGTCTACCCTAAACTTGCATACCGTTAATCCTGTACTGTGTTTCTTTTAGCAGGTTCTAGTGATGTTCTTCTTGGAGAAGGAAATGGCAACCCACTCCAGTACTCTTGCCTGGAGAATCCCCAAGAGATGGGGAAGCCTGGTGGGCTGCCATCTATGGGGTCGCACAGCATTGGACACGACTGAAGTGACTTAGCAGCAGCAGCAGAAGCAGTGATGCTCTTCAAGCTGTTTTTGCCATTCTTTAATTTCGGTAAAATGCTCACTGATTTTAATAGCAAATAAATACTTTTCTAATGTGCTTTTAGAGTGGGTGAGCTCTTGTGTTTCAGGGTTTTGGTTGGAAAACCCTGCACTATTGTTAGGGCTGTCGTATCTTCTGATACCGAAGGAGAGACTACAAATATCCCAAACTAATTTGATTATAGTAGTCAATGTTTTCTAAAGAATTAAAGAGTCACTCATCAAAATAATTAATTGCCATGGGAAAAAAATACCCCTAACTCCTTAAGTACATCATGATTTTATTAAGGTAATCTGTGAGAACTGACATTTCTCTGTGCATCACGATTTCATCAATACACCTCTCTGAGATGAAAAAAAAAAAAAATTAGAATTCACATACTTCAAGAAAGTCATATTTAAATTTGGAAAAACTTGGTTCAATAGCAGTAAAAATGGCTGTATGAAAAGTGAATTGATATTTTTTCTCTATTTTTCTCTGAGTATCTTCTTGAAAGTTGTGTCATCACTTCTTCCTGAAATGTATTATTCTGCTGTTGTTCAGTTGCTCATTCATAGCATCTTTCTGCAACATCATGGACTACAGCATACCAGGCCTCACTGTCCATCACTAACTCTCAGAGTTTACTCAAATTCATGTGCATCAAATTAGGTATACAATCTGACAATCTTATCCTCTGATAGGACCTTCTCCTTCTGTCCTCAAGCTTTCCCAGCATCAGGGTCTTTTCCTACGTCAGTCCTTTTCATCAGGTGGACAAAGCATCAGAGTTTCAGCTTCAGCAAAAGTCCTTCCAATGAATTCTCAGATCTGATTTCCATCAGGATTGACCTCTTTGATCTCCTTGCAGTCCAAGGGACTTTCAAGAGTCTTCTCCAACACCACAGTTCGAAAGCATCAATTAGTCCATGCTCAAATTTGTGTATAATCCAACTCTCCCATCCATGAGAGGTAGTGGAAACACCATAGGTATGACCTGACAGACTGTTAATAGCAAAGTAATGCCTCTACTTTTGAATATGCTCTCTGGATGGTTACAGATTTTGTACCAAGTATTTAGAACTTTTAATTTCATGGTCGAAGTCACCATCTGCAGTGATTTTGGAGCCCGAGAAAATAAAGTCTACCACTGTTTCCATTTCTTCCCCATTTTTTCCTTATTTGATGTGAAGTGATGGGACCAGATTACATGATCTTCATTTTTTTAATGTTGAATTTTAAGCCAGCTTTTTCACTCTCTTCTTTCTTTTCATCAGCAGGCTCTTCAAATTATTCTTCACTTTCTGTCATATATGTGGTGTCACATGCATATCTGAGGTTATTGATATTTCTCCAGGCAATCTTGGTTCTAGTTTGTGCTTCATCCAGCCTGGCATTTCAAATGATGTGCTCTGAATACAAGTTAAATAAGCCACACAATAATATACAGCCTTGATGTACTCCTCTCAATTTGAAAATAGTGGATTCTTCCATGTCCAGTTCTAACTTTTTCTTCTTGAACTGCCTACAAATTTCTTTGGAGGAAACTATTGGTATTTGCATCTTTTCAAGAATTTCCCATAGTTTGTTGTCATCCACACAGTCAAAACCTTTGGCACAGTCCAAATCTGATGTAGATGTTTTTTTCTTGAACTCCCTTACTTTTTCTCTGATCCAATGTATGTCGGCAATTTGACCTCTGGTTCCTCTGACTTTTCTAAATCCAGCTTTAACATCTGGTAATTCTTGGTTCATGTACTGTTGAAGCCTGGCTTGGAGAACTTTGAGCATTACTTTTCTTGCGTGTGAGATGAGTGCAATTGTGTGGTAGTTTGAACATTCTTTGGCATAGCCTTTCTTTGGGATTGGAGTGAAAACTAACCTTTTCCAGTTCTGTGGCCAATGCTGAGCTTTCCAAATGTGCTGGCATATTGAGTGCAGGGTTTTAATGGCATCATCTGGTAGGGCTTGAAATTGCACAACTGGAAACCCATCACCTCTAGTAACTTTGTTCATAGTGATGTACTAAGGACTATTTGACTTCACATTCCAGGATGTCTGGTTCTAGGTGAGTGAAGACACCATCATGGTTATCTTGGTCATTAAGATCTGTTAATACAGTTCTTCTGTGTATCCTTGCCACTTCTTAATATCTTCTGCTTCTGTTAGGTCCATATAGCTTCTCTCCTTTACTGTGCCCATCTTTGCATAAAATGTTTCCTTGGTATCTCTAATATTCTTGAGGTGATCTCCATTCTTTCCGTTTTATTGTTTTTTTTTTTTTGTTTTTGTTTTGTTTTTTTTTTTTTTCATTGATCGCTGAGGAAGGTTTGATCTCTCCTTGCTATTCTTTGGAAAACTGCATTCAAATGTGTTATCTTTCTTTTTCTCATATGCATTTAGCTTCTCTTCTTTTCTAAACTATTTGTAAGACCTCCTCAGACAGCCCTTTTGCCTTTTTGCATTTATTTTTCTTGGGTATGGTCTTGATCACTGCCTCATGTAGAATGTTATGACCCTTGGTCCCTCATTCTCCAGGCAGTCTGTCTATAAGATCTAATCCCTCAAATCTATCTGTCAGTTCCACTGTGTAATCATAAGGGTTTGATTTCAGTCAAACCCAAAAGGTCTAGTGTTTTTCAATACTTTCTTCAATTTAAGACTGAACTTTGCTTATAAGGCATTCATGATCTGAGCTATGTCACTGCTCAGTCTTCTTTTTGCCGACTGTATAGAGCTTCTCTATCTTTGGCTGCAAAGAACTTAATCAGTCTGATTTCAGCATTGACCATCTCTAGAGTCATTTCTTGTAGTTTTGGAAGAGAGTGTTTGCTATTAATGGTGAGTTCTCTTAGCAAACTCTGTTAGCCTTTGCTCTGGTTCATGTTGTACTCCAAGGTCAAACTTGCCTCTTACTCCAGGTATCTCTTGACTTCCTACATTTTCTAGGATGCAATGGATGTTGGCAGTATAAGCTCTCATTCCTCTGCCTTTTCTAAATCCAGCATATATATTTGGAAGTTCTTGGTTCACATAATTTGAAGCCTAGCTTAAATAATTTTGAACATTATCTTGCTTAGTATGTGAAATGAACATAATTGTGCAGTACTTTGAACAATTTTCAGCATTGCCCTTTGATGTTGGGATCATTACTTTATCATGTGTACACTAGAGCTTGCTCATTAGTGGCATAATGTGTATTCCATAGTGCAAACTCAGAAGTTGGATCACATTTGCCATATAATGTTGACTCAGTAGAGGTAGGATGATACTTCCAGAATGCAAGCTCAGTAGTTGTGCTAAGCCTGCTGTGGAACACTGGTTCAGTAATGGTAATATGTGTGTTCTAGAATACAGGATCGGTACTGTTGTCACATTTCCTTCAGAGTTTAGCACTGCAGAAGTGGCATGTGTGTTTAGAATGGGGTCTTAGTAGATGTGCGATGCATGCTGTACAACTCAGTCTGAGTAGTGGAGGGATATGTTCTCTCGAGTACAAGCTAGAGTGCAAAATACTTAGTGTGATGACCTGTGGTACACATAGAAGCAATGGAAGTTGTCACAGAACTGAAACACTGAATGGTGAAAACCTACTAGGTGTATTTGACCCACAGTAGACAAATAAGAATTCCAAGAATGTTTTACCTCTGATTCACAGGGTGGTGGTAATTATTGAGTGTTTTCCACCTAAAATGGATGCAGATGTACTTGTATCATGTAATAAAACTGAAACAGTGAAGGTTATAATCTATTAATCATGCCTGAGCTATTTGGATGCAGAAACACTTAAAAACTTCACAACACTGAAACACTGGAAATCGATAAATTATTGGATGTATCATTCAAGAATGGATGATAAAGCACTTGAAATATATCACATAGCTGAAAGACTGGATGTTGATCAATACTGGGTGTGTTTGACCTGGAGTAGGATGGGGACTCATTTAACCATATGACAGCCCTAAAAAACAGGATGGTGATAAATTTATGAGTGTGTATGAACTTATATGTACAGAAACAGTTGAATATCACAGAACTAAACACTTGATGGTGAACAACTGCCAGGTGTATTTGAACCAGAATATATGGAAAAAGATGAAGAATGTTACAGTACTGAGACAATTGATGGTGATAGACTATTGCTGTGTTTAACATGGAGTAGAAGAAGAAGTACCTGAAACATGTCACAGCACTGAAACACTGGATGGTCATGAGATACTGGGTATGTTTCAGCTCAAGTGGATTAAAGAAACATTTGAATCATGTCACACAGTTGAAACATTGGATGTGTATAAATGACTGAATGTACTTTATATTGAGTGAATGAAGAAAGCACTTGAAGCGTGTGACATCGCTGAAGCATTGATTGAGAATACTGACTATGTTTGAGCTGGGATGGACACAGAGACTCCAGAATCATTTCATAGGACTGCAGACTAACACTTGATGGGGATAAGCTACTGGGTTTGTTTGACACAGGAATGGATGAAGAAACAGTTGACATTATGTCACAGCAGTGAAACAAGATGGTTATAAATGGTGAATATACTGATGTCAGTGGGACCAAGAACACATTTAATCTTATCAAAGCCCTGGAACACTGGAGGATGAAAAAGTACTGTCTGTGTATGCCACAGTGTGGACAAACACAATTTTAAATCATGTCACAGCACTGAGATGCTGGTATGGTGATAAAATACTGACTGTCTAGATCTAGGGTGGGTGATGAAACCATGTCACAGTATGTAAACACTGGATGGTGACAAACCATGGAGTCTGTTTTATGGGCAAGAATTAAAAAAGCCATTGAGTCATTCTCCAAAACTAAAACAGTGGCTATTGATAACTGCTAGAAATTTTGCACCAGCGTTGATATAGAAGCATTTGAAGCATGCCAGTGTACTGAAACAATGGATGGTGATAAATGACTATATTAACCTTGAGTGGATGAAGAAGTATTTGAGTCCAGTGGCAGCCATGAAACACTGTTGTGTTGATAAACTCCTGGATGTTTTTGTTTGTTTGTTTGTTTTTACTCATTTTATTGATGAAGAATTGAAATTGGTCATATGTCAGAGCACTGAACACTAGTTGGTACAAAATATTGGCTGTAACTAACCAGAGTGGGAAAAGAAGCATTTGAATTGTGCTGCATTCATTAAAGCAAAGAAATAGAGGAAAATAATAGAATGGGAAAGACTAAAGATCTCTTCAAAAAAAAAAATAATAATAAATAAAGATACCAAGGGAACATTTCGTGCAAAGATGGACTCAATAAAGGGCAGAAATGGTATGGACCTAAGAGAAGCAGAAGATATTAAGAAGAGGTGGCAAAAATCACAGAAAAAGCTGTGCAAAAAAAGATATTTATGACCCACATAATCACGATGGTGTGATCATTCACCTAGAGCCAGACATCGTGGAATGTGAAGTCAAGTGGACCTTAGAAATCATCACTACAAAGAAAGCTAGTGGAAGTGATAGAATACCAGTTGAGCTTTTTCTAATCCTGAAAGATGATGCTGTGAAAGTGCTGCACTCAATATATCACCAAATTTGGAAAACTCAGCACTGGCCACAGGACTGCCCAAAGAAAGGCAATACCAAAGAATGCTCAAACTACCACACGATTGCACTCATCTCACACACTAGTAAAGTAATGCTCAAAATTCTCCAAGCCATACTTCAGCAATACATCAACTGTGAGCTTCCAGATATTCAAGCTGGTTTTCAAAAAGGCAGAGGAACCAAGATCAAATTGCCAGCATCCACTGGTCATTGAAAAACCAGGAGAGTTCCAGAAGAATATCTACTTCAAGATTTCCAGATAAATATCAAGAAATGTGTAGATGGCACCACAATTATGGCAGAAAGTGAAGAAGAACTAAATACCCTCTTGATGAAAGTGAAATGGAAGAGTGAATACATTGGCTTAAAGCTCAACATTCAAGACACTAAGATCATGTCATCTGGTGCCATCATTTCATGGCAAATAGATGGGTAAACAGTAGAAACAGTGGATTACTTTATATTTCTGGGCTCCCAAATCACTGCAGATGGTGATTGCAGCCATGAAAGTAAAAGACGCTTACTCCTTGGACGGAAAGTTATGACCAACCTAGACAGCATGTAAAAACACAGATACTTTACTTTGTCAACCAAGGTCCATCTAGTCAAGGCTATGGTTTTTCCAGTGGTCATGTATGGATGTAAGAGTTGGACTATAAAGAAGTCTGAGTACTGATTAATTGATGCTTTTGAACTGAGGTGTTGAAGAAAACTCTTGAGAGTCCCTTAGATTTCTAGGAGATCCAACCAGTCCATCCTAAAGAAAATCAGTCCTGAGTTTTCATTGGAAGGACTGATGTTGAAGTTGAATCCCCTATAATTTAGCCACCTCATGTGAAGAGCTGACTCATTTGAAAACATCCTGATGCTGGGAAAGATTCAAGGCAGGAGAAGGGGACATCAGAGGATGAGATGGTTGGAAGGTATCACCAACTCAATGGACATAGGTTTAGTTTACTCTGGAAGTCTGTGATGGACAGGGAGGCCTGGCTTGCTGCAGTTTGTGGGGTCACAAAGACTTGGACATGACTGAGTGACTGAACTGAACTGAACACCCTTTTAAAAGTGATTAAAAATAATAATAATTTTGGGCATGTTTGACCTGGGTGAATAAAGAAGACCTTGAAGCATGCCATACAATGAAACCCTGAATGGTCAATAATTACCAGCTGGGTTTGACATTGAATGGCTGGAGAAGCACTTGGGGCATGAACTGAACTTCAACCCTGTATGGTGATAAACTAGTCAATGTGTTTAAATGGGATGAATGAACACACCATTGAAATGTACCTTAGCATTGTAACAGTAGGTGGTAAATGTTACCGATGTGTTTGATTTGGGATGATGAGAAAGACTTGAGGAATGCCACACAGTAAAACATTGGATGGTGTTCACTGCTGAGTGTGTTTGACCTGATGAGAATAGAAAAGTCTTGGAAGCATGCCATAAAACTGAAACACTAAATGGTGATAAGTTACTGAATGTGATTTACCTGGAGAAGATGAAGATGCACATGGAGCAAGCCACAGGAATGAAACAATGGATGGTGACACTTTACTGGGTGTCTTTTGTCTAGGGTTGAGAAGAAGTCCACTTGAGGGAAGTCCTCAAACTGAAACATGGGATGCTGATAAATACTGGGTATTTCTGAACATGATGTATGACAAAATTCTTGAAATATGTTACAGTACTGAAACATTGCATGTTGATAAACTACTGGTGTGTTTGACCCAGGATGGACAAGAAGCACTTGAAGCATGTAAAAAAAAAAAAAAAAAAAACAAACAACAAACAGAAAAAAACAAAAACTGAAACAGGAGGTGATGAACAACAGGGTGTGTATGACCTAGAGTGCATGAGGAATTATCTGAACCTTGTCACCAACATGAAACACTGGATGTTGACAAACTACTGAGTGTGCTTGATTTATGGTGGACTAGAAGCACATGAACCATTTCACAGCACTCAAAAGTGGATGGAGGAAAACTACTTTGTATGTTTGGTCCAGGGAGAAAAGAGAAGCTCTGGAAGCATTTTGTAATATTGAAACACTGGATGGTGATCAACGTCTTGGTGTGATGATCTGAGGGAATGAAGAAACCCAGAAGCATGTTGCATAATTGAAACATTGGATAGTGAAAAACTACTGGGTGTTTTTGACCCAGTGTACACAAAGAAGCACTTGAAGCATGTCACAGAACTTGAACACTGAATAATGAAAAACCCCTGGGAGTGTTTGACTGGGTGGATGAAGAAGCTCTTGAAGCAAGTCTCTGCACCAAGACACTGGATTGTGAGCAGGTTTTACCTTCAGAAAATGAAGCACTTGAAATGTGTAACAGCAATAAAATAGAGGATGACAGTTATACCACTGGGTGATTAGTCCCAGGTGACAAGGAAACACAGGAAAATATCACATGTTAATGCACTGAATACTCTATGGTAATAAAGTATTGAATGTTTTTGATCTGGGTTTGAGAAGAAGCAGATAAAGCAGGTCCAAGTTCTAAAACGTGGGATTGTGATACACTACTGGGAGTGTTGGAATTCAAGTGGAAGAAGAAGCACTGGAAACATGTCACATCCAAGAAATAATAAATGTTGCTAAACTACTGAGTGGGAATGATAGGGAAAGATGAGAGGTCTCTTCAGGAAAATAAGAGATATCAAGGGAGATTTTCATGCACATAGGGACACAATAAAGGACAGAAAAGGTATGAACCTAAAATAAGTGGAAGATACTAACAGTGGTGGCAAGAATACATAGACAAACTATCCAAAAGAATCCCAGTGACCCAGATAACTATGATGGTGTGATCACTCACCTACAGCCAGGCATCCTGGAGTGTTAAATCAAGTGGATCTTAGAAAGCAAAACTACCAACAAAGATGGTGGAAGTGATGGAATACCAGCTGAGCTATTTCAAATTCTAAAAGATGATACTATTGAAGTGCTGCACTCAGTATGCCAGAAAACTTGGAAAACTCAGCAGTGGCTGCAGGACTGGAAAAGGTCAGTTTTTCATTTGAAATCCAAAGAAGAACAATGCAAAAGAATGTTCAAAGTATCACACAACTGCCCTTATTTCACACACTAACTCCTTGGAAGAAAAGTTATGAGCAACCTATACAGCATATTAAAAGGCAGAGATATTAATATGCCACCAAAGGTCCTTCTAGTTAAGACTATGATTTTTCCAGTAGACATGTATGGATGTGACAGTTGAATTATAAAGAAAAGCTGAGCACCAAATTGATACTTTTGAACTGTGGTGTTGGAGGAGATTCTTGACAGTCCCTTGGACTGCAAGGAGATCCAACCAGTTAATCCTAAAGGAGATCAATCCTAAATATAAATTGGAGGGACTGAGAAGAATTATCTCCAATGATCATGGCATTCCTATTACAGACTGAAGAAGGACTTTTCAGGCACACTTGGCTCCAGTGGTATGTCCCAAACACGTGAAAATGTTTCTTGCCAAATTGTATGAGAATAATAAAATTGCTAGTGCCACCCACAACATCTATGCATACTGAATATACTGTGAGGATAAGAAGACTTTCTTACAGGACTGTGAGGATGATGGGGAAACAGCGCTGGTGGGCGTCTTCTCCATCTCATGGAGATTTTGAATGTGAGAGATGTCATGGTGGTGGTATCACACTGATATGGAGGGTTCTGCTAGGACCAGATCGCTTCAAACATATCAACAACTGTGTCACAAACATTCTAGTGAAGAACTACACAAATTCACCAAAGGAATCATCTAAGGCTTTGGGAAAGAACAAAAAGTAAGAAAAGACAAGAAAAGGAGTGCACATTAACATCTGAAACTATATGAAAGGTTAATTTGCCTATAATTATACAAATTCAATGGTCATCCAAGAATATATTGTGCAGAGAAAGAATCCTGGACAGTTCAAGTCAGCCAATTCATTGTGAACACCAGCATATTTTTTGTTCTTTGGTTATATCATCTGCCAAAATAGGGAACTTGTGATATTTTCATGTGTGTTTCAGGCTGATTCAGAAGGACTAATTTGAAGTTAATTACCACTGCATCTAATTTTAGAAAGGTAACAGTTGCCCAGGGCAGTACGTGAGTTAACTGTCCATTTCATGTCAAGTGCCTTTGTTAGGTGGGGAAGAAGTGTCTCTAGAGGAACATAAATACCTAATTTCTTGTCATTGGGATTCTCATTTTGTTAAGTGAGTATTACCTTTTACTGCTCTTTATGGTTTATTGGAGTAGGGGCTCGTTGAAGATTGATCTTCAAGAGTTTCTTCTTATGATTTTAGTTCATAAGTCCATCACCTTTCATTTTATAGTGCTTATCATGGCGTAATGGACTAAGTGAAAATCCAGGAGTACACACCTGCAGTTAATGTGCTGAAGTGATAATTCATCTAACAGCTTTGTTATCATAAGTGTTATGCCTCAATTTTCTGTTGCAAATTGGTGTTTGTGAATTTTCAAAGTGATTTTCTAGTCTCTACTTTTTTGTTTGATTCTTGTACTGTTAAACAATAAATATGGTGTGTCAGTAGTCTCCTCCCACCACTGAAATGTATTGGTGTAATAGTCTGGTTTCTTTGAACAACCTGGAAGTACTTTTCTTGTGATCTTCACTGAGGAATTAGAACTGTGCCACAACTGTGCTAGGCTAATGGGATTTTATGGAATGGCATAGAGGTGGCAGACACCCCTGGTGCAGAGTGACAGTGTTCTGTGTACTTCTGTAAATGTGGTGCACTTTTCCTATTCATACTCCAGCTATCTTTTTCAACTCCATGATTTGTGGAAAGAAGGAACGGATTTTTGATGGGAAAAACAGAGAAAATCCCTCTTTGCACCCCCCATTCTTATAAACTCTTCATCAGTTTTTTGTAAAAGTTGCTTTTTTCATTTGCAAGTTGTACAATTTACCACTAGGTATTTAGAAAATAAATTTATCTGTAAGGTATTATAAATCATTAACTATTCCCTTTCAGATAATAGTTATAAGCAACTATTAAAAATTGTTAATTAGTCACAGATTTGCCTGAAATTATCTTCCAAAGAGACAGAACAGAAATAAGGAAGCAGTTTGGAATGGTGCTGGAGCATGGAAAACATCAAAGAAAAGTGGGCACATTGTTGTTGTTGTTTGTTTTTGTTTTTTCCTATTCTTTAATGTTTTACTTTTAGGAGATCCAACATCTTGACTTGGTATTTTTAATTAGAATTTAGTAAACTGCTTTACTTTAGATTCTGAGAGGTAAAATCTAAATTACATTTGTTGTCAGTGTGTTTAATTGTTGTAACCCATATTTATTTAAAACATTTACCTCAAATTCCATGAAAAAGTATGTTTTATGTATTAACTGTTAAAATAAAGAACTTAAAGGCTATTAATTAACATTAAAATGATTTCACAATTTTGGCATGTCAAAACCTGTCAAAGAAGATAAAAAACAGTAAGAACTGGTGCTACAGAAAAAATGTGAGTTAATTTTTTCTGCAACACCAAATTTTAATTTCTTTCTAGCTGTTTTATTTAACATTAATTTAGGTCTTTATGCTGCTGCTGCTAAGTTGCTTCAGTCGTGTCCGAAACTGTGCGACCCCATAGATGGCAGCCCACCAGGCTCCCCCGTCCCTGGGATCCATCTGTATAGAAAACCTTTTAATCTCTGATCCCATTTTCCTTTACTTAAAACAACAACAACAACAACTTATTTTTGCTTTTTTTATTAACCACATTTTCCAGACTAAAAAACAAACAAAAAACAAAAAACAAACAAACAAAAAAAACCCCACTAATATCCTTTACTCAAAGTCAGCTAGTAAAAAGGAGAGATCAAGAAGTCTCCAGTTATGGAATCTGAGTTATTTCAACTCTTCATTATGGACTAAGTAGTTATAGCATCCTTTTGTCTATTTAAAATTTCTCTTGATTAGAAGGTTTTCAAATTCTCCAAATAATAATTTTCTATAGTCAGATCTATGCTGTGGCATATTTTATGGTATATTATGTGAGTTAAAAATATTCTCCATATGCCAGTATGAAAAAGCCAGTAGCATCTACTTTTGAAATGTGAATAGCAGTATGATTTGGAGGTATATATCATGATACAGAGCCTATTTTAAGAGAAATTATATCAAATTGATCACTACCAAGAAAGAATAGCATGAAGCAAATACTCTTTGGAAGGCAGGTAAAATTTATCATGAAAATTCTATAGCCATTTGTAATTCTACTGTCTGGAGATAATGTTATTAACATTTGCTATGCTTCTATTTTTTACCTATGCATGACTTTGTATATATGACTATTTTTCTTTCCATAAAAATGGTATTAAACTGTATATACTGTTTTGTATCCTGCATATTTCATATAGAGGTATATTGTTAACATTTCCCCATGTCAGTAAATATTCTTCTATGGCTTAAAAAAAAAATAAAGATGAAACTCCAATACTTTGGCCACCTGATGTGAAGAGATGATTCATTTGAAAAGACCCTGATGCTGGGAAAGATTGAAAGCCAGAAGAGAATGGGAGGACAGAGGATGAGATGATTGGATGGCATCACCGACTCAAAGGACATGAGTTTAAGTAAACTGCATGACCTGGTGATGGACAGGGAGGCCTGACATGCTGTAGTTCATGAGGTCACAAAAAGTCAGACACAATTGAGCAACTGAACTGAATTGAACAAAGGCATGCTTACAATTCTACAGGCTAGACTTCTACAGTACATAAACCTAGAAATTGGAGATGTTCAAACTGGATTTAAAAAAGACAGAGAAACCAGAGGTCAAATTGGCAACATCCACTGGATCATGGAAAAAGCAAGAGAATTCTTAAAAATATATATGTATTTCTGCTTCATTGACTATGGCCAAATCCATTGTGTGGATCAAAACAAACTGCAGAAAATTCTTAAAGACATGGAAATACCAGATCACCTACCTGCCTCCTGAGAGACCTGTATCCAGGTCAATAAACAACAGTGAGAACCAGATACAGAAAAACAGGGAAATTGGGAAATTAAAATTTCCCAGTTGAAATTGGAAAAAAACAAACAAACAAACAAAAAAAAAACAAAAAAAAAAACTTCTATATTGTCACCCTCTTTATTTAACTTATACACAGATCACATTTTGGAAAATGCTGGGCTGGAGGAAACACAAGCTGAAATTAAGAGAAAAATATCAATATCAATATAAATATCAATAACTTCATAGATGCAGATGACACCTCCCTTATGGCATAAAGCAAAGAATAACTAAGGAGCCTCTTGATGCAGGTGAAAGAGGAGAGTGAAAAAGCTGGCTTAAGGCTCAACATTCAAAAAAAACTAAGGTCATGGCATCTGGTCCTATCATTTCATGGCATATAGATGGGGAAACAATGGAAACAGTGACAGACTTCTGTTTTCTTGAACTGCAAAATCATGTCAGATAATGAAATTATGAAATTAAGTGACACTGCAGCTATGAAATTAAATGACACTTGTTTCTTGGAAGAAAAGCTGAGGTCCATATAGTCAGAACTATGTTTTTGTTGTTGTTGTTGTTGTTGTTTGTTTGTTTTATTTTCAGTAGTAATGTGCAGATGTAAGTTAAATGATAAAAGAGTTTGAGAATTAGGGACTTGATACTTTTGAACCACAATCTTGGAGAAGGCTCTTGTGAGCCCTTTGGGTTTCAAGAAAATCAATCCAGTAGACCCTAAAGGAAATAAATCCTGAAAATTCACTTGAGGGGCTGATACTGAGGCAGAAGTTCCAATATTATGGCTATCTGATGTGAAGAGCCAACTCATTGGAAAACACTCTGCTTTGGAAAAGATTGGAGTAGGAAAAGGGGAGGACAGAGGACCAGATGGTTGGATAGCATCACCAACCCAATGGATTTGAGTTTTAACAAGCTCTGGGATATGGTGAAGGACAGGAAGGTGTGATAGGCTGCAGTCCATGGAATTACAAAGAGTTTGATATGACTGAGTGACTGAACAATGAATAACAATCAGCAACAACAAAGCTACTGAGTGCATTTGACCTTGAGTAGTTTCAGGAGCATTTGAAGCATGTCACAGATCTGAAACCCTAGATGGTGGCAAAACACTGGATGTGTTTGACTGGGAGTTAATGAAACAGCCATTGAAGTGTGTCAAAGCACTGAAACAATGAATGTCGGTAACGTGTATAGTGTATTTGATGTGGAGTGAATGAAGAACCACTTGAAGTGTGTTTCATAACTGAAACACTATATTATCACACTTCAGATGGTCTGTGTTTGATCTTCCATAGAGAAAGAAGAACATGAAGCATGTCACAACAATGAAACTGGATCATGGTAAATCATTGTGTATGCTGACCTGCGATAGTTTAAAAATCAAAGAAAGTATTTCACAATAATCTTTCGCAATAAAGTAACAGCATTGAATCAATTGATTGCAATAAACTAACCTGTGCTCAACCTTGAGTGTACAAAGGATCCTTTGAAACATATACCGGAATTAACACACTGGGTTGTGATAAATTATAGGTTGTATATTTTCTGCAGAGAGTGAATAAACAGTTGAAGCAGGAAACAACACTGAAACACTGGATAGTGATAAACTATGGGGTGTGTTTGATACATGTTGAATTAAGAGAAACTGGAAGCATGGCACAGAGTAAAACACAGGACTATGATAAACTTCTGAACGTGTTTGATGCTTAAAGAAGGACTTGAAACTCATCACAGAACCCAAACAGTAATTGCGATAAGCTATTGACCACATTTTATTTGGAGAGGATAAAGAAGTACATGAGGCACACCACAGTACTGGCACACTGGATAGTGGTTAACTGCAGGGAGTGTTTGACTAAATTAGACAAAGGGACACTTCAAGCATGTAATAGCACAGCATTAATGAATGATGACATTTTACAGGGTGTGTTTTAACTGGATGGAATTGAGGAGACTCGAAACATGTCACAGTACCCGAAAAATGGATAGTGATACTCTTTCACATTAATTTCTTCTGGATTAAAAAAAAAAAAAAACACTTAAAGCATATCTAAACATAAACACTGGATGGGTATATAATATTGTATGTGTTTAATGCCAGTACAAAATAGAAGAAACAAAAGAAACAATAGAATAGGAAAGACTAGAAATCTTGCCAAAAAACTTAGAGACACCAAGGGGATATTTCATGCAAACATGGGCACAATCAAGGACAGGAGTTGTATGAACCTAGCAAAAGAAGAAAATGTGTTGAAGTGTTGGCAAGAGTATAAGAGAAGAACTGTACCAAAGAAAGGTCTTAATCACCTAGATAACCATAATGGTGTGACCACTCACATAGAGCAGACAACCTGGGGTGTGAAGTCAAGTGGATTTTAGTAAGAATTATCACAAACAATGCTAGTCAAGGTGATAGACTTGAAGCTCAGCTCTTTCAAACTTTAAAAGATAATGCTGTTAAAATAATGCACTTAATGTGCCAGGAAATTTGGAAAACTCATCAAAAATTACAGGACAGGAAGAGGTCAGTTTCACTCTGATCCCAAAGATGGGCACTGCAAAGGAATGCTCAAACAACTACACAATCATGCTCATTCTATATGCTCACAAGGTAATGCTCAAAATTCTTCAATCTAGGCTTCAAAAATATATGAACTGAGAACTTTCAAATGTACAAATTGGTTAGGAAAGGCAGAGGAACCAGAGAGCAAATTGTCAACATTCATTGGATCACAGAAAAAGCAGGAATTCCAGAAAATGATTTACTTCTGCTTCATTCACTATACTAAAGTCTTTGACTGTGTGGGTCACAGAAACTGTGTAAAATTCTTAAAGAGGTGGGTATACTAGACCACTTTACCTGGCTCCTGGGAAAACTGTATGCAGGTCAAGAAGTAACAGAATCAGGCAGGAACAATGGACTTGCTCAGAATTGGTAAAGTAGTATGTCAAGGCTGTCTTGTCACTCCACATATTTAACTTAAATGCAGAGTATATCATGCAAAATGTCAGACTGGATGAAGGACAAGCTGGAATCAAAATTGCTGGGAGAAATATCAATAAACTCAGACATGCAGATGACAGAAAGCAGAAGAGGAATTAGAGCTCCTTACTGAGATGAAAGTGGAGATTAAAAAAGTTGGCTTAAACCTTGACATTCAATAAACTAAGATCACGTCATCCAGTCCCATCACTTAATAGATCAGAGCACAGTGGAAACTGCAACAGATTTTTATTTTCTTGAGTACCAAAATCACTGCATGGTGACTGCAGCCATGAAGTTGAAAGACACTTGCTTCTTGGAGGAAAAGCTATGACAAAACTAGACAGCATATGAAACAGGAAACACCATTTTGCTGGCCAAGGTCCATATAATCAAGGTATGGTTTTCCCAGTAGTCATGCATGGGTGTGAGACCTGAACCATAAAGAAGGTTGAATGCCAAAAAAATTGATGTTTTAGAACTGTGGTGCTGGAGAAGACTCTTGAGTTACTTGAACGGCAAAGAGATCAAACTAGTAAGTGCTAAAGTAAATCAACTCTGACTACTCAATGGAAGGACTGATGCTGAAGTTGCAATACTTTGGGCACCTGATGCAAAGAGCCAAATCATTATAAAAGACCCTAATGCTGGGTAAGATTGTAAGCAGTTGGAGATGGTTGTGACAGAATGAAATGGTTGATATAACTGTCTCAATGGTCATGAATTTGAGCAAATTCCAGGAGATAGTGAAGGACAGGGAAGCCTGGTGTGCTGTAGTCCATGAGGTTGAAAAGAACTGTACATGACTGCATGACTGAAAAAAAAAAAAATCAATCAGGGGTAAATAAAGAAGCACCTGAAGTGTGTCACAGCAGTTAAACACTGGATGTTGATAAACTACTGCATGCATTTGAAATAGGATACTTGAGGAAGCACTTGTGCATTTATCAGCACTGAAAGAATGGATGTGTGTATTAACCCAGAGTAGATAAGGAAGCACTTGTAGTATGTCACAGGACTGATAGACTGAATTGTGATAAAACACTTGTTGAGTTTGACCTCTGGGGGGTCAAATAAACATCTAATATATGCCACAAGTTACAGCCCTGAAACCTTGGCTAATGATAAAATGCTGGGATCGTTCGACTGATGTGGACTATTAAGTACTTGAAGGATATCACTGTACTGGTTATTGGATGATGATGCACTAATGAATATGATTTACAGGAGAAGACGAAGCACATCAAGCATATCACAGCACTGAAACATGGAAGGATGGTTAATTCCTAGGAGTGATGGGCCAGGATTGACAAAGAAGCATATACAGTGACTCACAGTACTGAAATATAGATTTTGATAAACCCTTGAGTATTTGACACCAGGTGTACAAAGAAGCATTTGAAGCATGCCATATGTCAAGGCACTGAGTACTGCATGGCAGTAATCTACAGAGTGTGCTTTTCCAGAAAGTGAATGAATAGGCCCTTGAATCACATCAGAAAAGCAGGAAGTGAGAAGCTGCTGAGTCTATTTTAGCTGTGGTGGACAAAGATGAAGCTGAACCTCCTCTTTGAAGTGTGGATAATATAAGCTATTGAGTCTGCTTGACCTGGGGTGGATGAAGAAACACTGAAAACATATCACAGCAGTGAAACACTGGATGGATATATACAAGTGGATGTGTTTGACCCAGGGTCTGTGAAGAATAACTTCAGTGTTTCACTGCACTGAAACAGTAGATGATGATAATCTATTGGATGTGTTCAATGAGTAATCAATGAAGAAGCACTTGGAATGGCACCGCACATAGTTGTGTTTGATCATTGTGGATGAAGAAGTTCTTGAAACATGTCAAAGCTTTGCAACCCTGGGTGGTGATATATTCCCATCAAACAATGTGTCTTTTTGATATGGTGTGTACAAGCAAGCACTTAAAGCATGTCACAGGGCCTTTCCTGGTGGTCCAGTGGTTAAGAATCCACCTTGTATTGTAGGGGATGAAGGTTCAATCCCTGATTGGGAAACTAACATCCCATATGCTACAGAGAAATTAAACCTGCACAACTGAAAGATACTGAAGTTCTCACACTCCAGAGATTGCATGACATGGTTAGAGTTGGCTTGTCTCAAGGACTATCCTACGTGACACATCTAAGACCCAACACAGAATTAAGAAGAATTATTAAGAAGAATTATGTCACAGGTGAAACATTTGTGACAAACTATTTACTGTGCTTTACCTGGAGAAAATGAATAAACACATGAATTATGACACTGCACTAAAACACGGGATGGTGATAAGCTACTGTCTGTGTTTGACATGAGGTGTAGGAAGAAGACTTGTGGAATGTTTCACAGTTAAAATATTGGATGATTATAATCTACTGAGTGTGTTAGACTTGGAGTGGATAGAAGCATGTCACAGAACTGAAACACTGAGTGTGATAAACTACTGTGTGAGTTTAACCAGGGGACGATGAAGAAACACTTAACCTGTCATAACACTGAATACTAGATATGTTTGACCTGGAGTGGGTTGAACAAGCACTTGAAACAGGTTACAGGACTGAAATAACCACTGGATGGTGATAAACTACTTAGAATGATGACCTGAGGAGATGAAGAAGCAATGGAAGTATGTCATGATAGTGAAACACTAGATGATGGTAAACAGTGAGTATTAGTAGTGGCAAGATACCTGCTCCAGAGTTCATGTTAAAGATGAAACATCTTTGCACTAGAATATGGGATTAATGAGTTTGTGATGCCTCCCTTAAAGTACAGATTCAGCAGTTAACACATGCCTACCCTGGATCATGGGGTCAGAAGGGGCAAAATGATAGCTACAGGCTGCAAGCTCAGAACGTGCATGATGTGCACTAGAATGTGGGCTCATTGATGGCTGATGCATGCATCAGATTTCAGGTTCAGAAGTTATGACATGGGTGTTCTATAGCAACCATGTTATAAAAGCTCACACTGGTCATCTATTTTTTACATATGGTACTGCACACATTTAAATGCTATTTTCTCAAATCATCCCACCTTCACCTTCTCCCACTGAGTCCAAAAGTCTGTTCTTTAGAACTTTGTCTCTTTTCCCTGCCTACATATAGGCTATCTTTCTAAATTCCACATATATGAGTTAATATACAGCTTTGCCTTTCTCTTTCTTAGTTCCTTCACTCTGTGTAGGCGTCACACTCTTCCACCTCATTAGAACTTACTCAAATGCATGACTTCTTATAGCTTAATAATATTTCATATGTATATGTACCAAAACTTCCTTAACCATTCATCTGCTGATGGACCTCTAGGTCACTTCCACACCTAGCTATTGTAAAGAGTGTTTCAATAAACATTGGAGTGCTGCGTTTCTCTCAATTCCAGTTTCCTTGAGGTGGATGCCCAAGAGTGGGATTGCTGGGTCATGTGGCATTTCTATTTCCAATTTTCTAAGGAGTCTCCACAATATTCTCCATAATGGTTGTACCAGTTTACATTCCTGTCAACAGTGTAAAAACGTTCCCTTTTCTCCACACCCTTTCCAGTAATTATATTGTAGACATTTTAATAATGGTCAATCTGACCAGTGTGAAATGATACCTCAATGTGGTTTTGATTTGCATTTCTTTTATAATAAGGGATGCTGAACAATTTTTCTGTGTCTCAGTAATCTGTATATCTTCTTTGGAGAGGGCTTTTGCCTATATTTTGATTAGTGGTTTGCTTTTCTAAGCAGTATTTGTAGCTGGGTTTTCAGATGCATGAGCAGCTTACATATTTTGGGCATTAATTGTTTTGTTAGTTTTTCAGTTGCTATTATTTTCTCCCAATTCTGAAGGCTAAATGCTTACCTTAATTATAGTTTCCTTTATTGTACAAAAGCTTTAGAGCTTAATTAGTTACCATTATTTTTTTTTTTTCTTTACTCTAGGAAATGTGTCATAGAATATCTTGCTGTGACTTACTTTGAGGTTTTATACGTATGTTTTACTCTAAGGGTTTTATATTTTCTGCTCTTGCATTTACATCTGTAACCCATTTTGTGTTTATTTTTGAACATGATTTTAGATAGTGTTCTAGTTTCTACACATAGCTGTCCAGTTTTCCCAGTAACACTTTTTGAAGAAAATATATTTTTCTGTTGTATATTTTTGCCTCCATTGTCAAAGATAATGGGTGCATTAATTTATCTTTGGACTTTATATTTTGTTCCATTGGTCTATATTTCTATGTTTGTGCAAGTTTCATACTCTCTGATATCTTTGTAGTGTAGTCTGAAGTCAGAAAGTTTGACTCCTCTAATTCCATTTTTCTTTCTAATAATTGTTTTGGCTCTTTGAGGTATTATGTGTTTCCATGCAAATCATAAAATAATTTGCTCTAATTTTATGAAAAATATTGTTGGTAGTTTGAGAGGTATTGCATTGACTCTATTGATTGTTTGGGTAGTATATCCATTTTAACTATATCAATTCTTCCAAGCCAAGAACATGATATATTTCTCCATCTATATATGTTTTGATTTGTTTAATCAGTGCTTGTCTTTTATCTCTCTGGGAAAGTGAAAATTGCTCAGTCATGTCTGACTCTTTGCAATCTCATGGACTATATAGTGTATGGAATTTGGAATTCTCCAGGCCAGACTACTGGAATGGGTAGCCCTTCCCTTCTCCAGAAGATCTTCCCAACCCAGGTATGGAACACAGGTCTCACACATTGCAGGAGGATTCTTCACCAGGTGGGACGCAAGGGAAGGGCAAGAATACTATACTGGGTAGCACATCCCTTCTTCATTGGGTCTTCCTGACCCAGGAATCGAACATAAGTCTCCTGCATTGCAGGCCACTTCTTTACTAATTGAGCTATCGGGGAAGCCCTTGCCTCTTTATGCAAATTTATTTCTAGTTATTTTATTCCTTTCATTGCAATGGTGAACATGATTGTTCCTTAATTTCTCTTTCTGATTTTTTCATTGTTAGTGTATAAGAATATAAAAGTTTATGTGTATTAATTTTATACCCTGCACATTTAGTCTATTCATTGATTAACTCCAGTAATTTTCCGGTGATATCTCTTGGGTTTTCTGTATAAAGGATATTATCATGTGCAAATAGAGAGAGTTTTACCTCTTCCTTTCCAATGAGGATTATTTTTATATCTTTTTCTTCTTTAAAATCTGTGGCTAGAATTTCCAAAACTAGTAGTGGTGAGTGTGGGTAGCCTTGTCTTAATGCTGATTTTAAAGGAAATGCTTTAAGGTTTTTATTATTGGCAATAATGTTTGCAGTGGTTTTGTCATATTTGGCTTTCATTATGTTGAGGTATGTTCCATATATGACTATTTTGGCAGAGGTTGTTTTTTTTTTTTTTTTAATATAAAATGACTTTTGTTGAATTCAAATTTGAATTTTGTGCTGTTTAGTTTCCAATTTATTTGTGTTTCCTCTAGGTGTTGTTGTTGTTGTTGTTGTGTGTGTGTGTGTGTGTGTGTGTGTGTGTGTGTTTTCTGTAGTTGATATCTGGTCTAATAACATTGTGATCAGAAAAGATCCTTAAAAAGATACAAGATTACAATTTCTTGAAGCTTACAAAGGTTAGATGTGGCCTCGGATGTGATCTATCCTAGATAATGTTTCATTTGCACTTGAGAAAAAGGTGAAATGCATTCATTCATTCATTCTTTTGGAGTGGAATGCCCTGTAGATATCAATTAGATCAAATTTGTCTAATGTATCACTAAAACCTGAGTTTTCCTTATTGATTTTCTGTTATGGTTGTCCATGTTATGAGTGAAGTATTAAAATCACCCAATACTATTGGTTAGTGTCAATTTCTGCTCTAATAGTTGTTGGCATTTGTCTCTTGTATTTAAGTGCTCCTACATTGGGTGCATACAGCTTCTTCTTGGATTAATACCTTGATTATTATGTAATGCAAACTTCCTTGTCTCTTATAGTGGTCTTTAATTAAATTTCATTTATCTGATATGAGTATTGCTCCTCCCACTTTCTTTTGCTCTCTATTTTCACAAAATAGCTCTTTCCTGGCCATCAATTTCAGTCTGTATGTGTCTCTAGTTTTGAGACGGTTTTCTTGCAGACAGTATATTATTGTGTGCATTGTTTGTCTTGTCAGTCTTTGTCTTTTCATTGAAGCACTTAGCCCATTTATATTTAAGGTAGTTATTGATAAGTATGACCTTGTTACCATTTAATATATATTTTTGTGTCTTTGCTTTTATAAAGCTTTTCTGTTTCCTATCTAGAGAAGATCCTTCAGCATTTCCTGAAGTTTGGGTTTTGTGGTTTTGAATTCTAATTGCTTTTGTTTGCCTGTAAAGGTTTTGATTTTTCTTTTGATTTACAATGCTATCCTTTTTGGATAGAGTAATCTTGGCTGAAGATTTTTGCCTTTCATCACTTTAAGTACATCCTGCCATTCCCTTCTAAGCTTAAGAGTTTTTAACGTATGATCAGCTGTTATCCTAATGGAGATTCCCTTCTATATTATTTGTTGTTATTCCTTTGCTGCTTTTAATATTTGCTCATTGTGTATATTTATTTGTTTGTTTTGCCTCTAAGCTTTAGAGTTTTTACTGTATGATCAGCTGTTATCCTAATGGAGATTCCCTTATATATTATTTGTTGTTATTCCTTTGCTGCTTTTAATATTTGCTCATTGTGTATATTTATTTGTTTGTTTTGTTGTTTGATTAATGTGTGTTTTGACATGTTTTGTCTTGGATTTATCCCTATGGGACACTCTTGGATTTTTCATTTCAGGGAAATTTTCAACTATTATCTCCTGAAATATTTTCTCATGTCCTTTCTTTTTGTCTTCTTTCTCTGGGAAACCTATGATTTAAATGTGAGAACATTTAACATTGTCCCAGAGGTCTCTGAGGCTGTCTTCATTTCTCTATTTTTTTTTCCTTTTCTGCTTCATTTATTTCCAACATTGTATCTCCCAGCTCACTTAGTCTTTCTTCTGCCTCAGTTATTTTACTGTTTCTGTTTTCCAGAATGATTTCAATCTCAGTTATTGCATTGTTCATTATTGACTGAGTACTCATTATTTCTTCTAGATCCTTTTAAAACACCCTTTTCATCTTCTCAATCAATGTCTAAAATCTATCTGCAATTCCATTCGTTTCCAAGATTTTGACTATCAGTATGCTGAATTAATTTTCCTTTAGACTTCTTACCTCCTCCTCATTCATTAGTTTGCTGTTTTTTATTGTGTTCCTTCACCTGATGAATATGTCTCTGCCTTTTCATGTTGTTTAGATGGCTGTCTTTGAGGTCTATTTTCTACAAACTGGAGAGTCATCACTGCTATTAATTGTGTGGTCTCCTCCCAGTAAATGTGGTGGGTCCAGTGGCTTGTGAAGCTTTTCTAGTTGAGGGAGGTTTTCCTTTTTTGCTATAGAGGATGGTTGTGGATCTCATTTATTTCTGAGAAGAAATGCAGTGCCCATTAGAGAATTACGGGGCTGGAGTAACAGGCAAATTTGGCCTTGTAATAAGGAATGAAGCAGGGCAAAGATGAATAGATATTTGCCAAGAAAATGCACTGGTCATAGCAAACATCCTCTTCCAAAAACACAAGAGAAAACTCTACACATGAACATCACCTGATGGTCAACACTGAAATCAGATTGATTATATTCTTTGCAGCCAAATGTGGAGAAACTCTATAGAGTCAGCAAAAACAAGACTAGGATCTGACTATGGCTCAGATCATGAACTCCTTATTGTCAAATTCAGACTTAAATTGAAGAAAGTAGGTAAAATCACTAGACCATTCAGGTATGACCTAAATCAAATCCTTTATGATTTTACAGTGGAAGTGAGAAATAGATTTAAGGGAATAGATCTGATAGATAGAGTGACTGATGAACTACTGGCTGAGGTTTGTGACATTGTAGAGGAGACAGGGATCAAGATCATTGTCATGGAAAAGAAATGTGAAAAAGCAAAATGGCTGTCTGGCGAAGACTTACAAATAGCTGTTGAAGGAAGAGAAGTGAAAAGCAAAGAGAAAAGGGAAGTATAAACATCTGAATGCAGAGTCCCAAAGAATACCAAGAAGAGACAAGAAAGCCTTTCTTGGCGATTAGTGTAAAGAAATAGAGGGAAACAACAGAATGGGAAAGACTAGAGATCTCTTCGAGAAAATTAGAGATACCAAGGGAATATTTCATGAAAAGATGGGTTCGATAAAGGACAAAAATGGTATGGACCTGACAGAAGCAGAAGATATTAAGAAGAGGTGTCAAGAATACACAGAAGAACCTTACAAAAAAAATAATAAATAAATAAATAAATAAATAAATAAATAAATAAATATATATATATTCAAGACCAAAATAATCACAATGGTGTGATCACTCACTAGAGCCAGACATCCTGGAATGTGAAGTCAAGTGGGCCTTAGAAAGCATCACTAAGAACAAAGATAGTGAAGGTGATGGAACTCCATTTGAGCTATTTCAAATCCTGAAAGGTGATACTGTGAAAGTGCTGCATTCAATATGCCAGCAAATTTGGAAAACTCAGCAGTGACCACAGAACTGGAAAATGTCAGTTTTCATTCCAATCCCAAAGAAAGGCAATGCCAAAGAATGCTCAAACTACCGCACTATTGCATTCATCTCACATGCTAGTAAAGAAATGCTCAAAATTCTCCAAGACAAGCTTCAGCAATATGTGAACCATGAACTCCCAGATGTTCAAGCTGGTTTTAGAAAAGGCAGAGGTGCCAGATTTCAAATTGCCAACATCTGCTGGATCAACAAAAAAGCAAGAGAGTTCCAGAAAAATACATATATTTCTGCTTTATTGACTATGCCAAAGCCTTTGATTGTGTGGATCACAATCAACTGTGGAAAATTCTGAAAGAGATGGAAAAACCAGACCACCGGACCTGCCTCTTGAGAAATCTATATGCAGGTCAGGAAGCAACAGTTAGAACTGGACATGAAACAACAGGCTGGTTCCAAATAGGAAAAGGAGTACATCAAGGCTACTTATTTAACTTCTATGCAGAGTAGATAATGAGAAACGCTGGGCTGGAAGAAGCACAAGCTGGAATCAAGATTTCTGGGGGGAAATAATAACCTCAGATATGCAGATGACACCACCCTTATGGCAGAAAGTGAAGAGGAACTCAAAAGCCTCTTGATGAAAGTGAAAGAGGAGAGTGAAAATTTGGCTTAAAGCTCAACATTCAAAAAACTAAGACCATGACATCCAGTCCCATCACTTCATGTGAAGTAGATGAGGAAACAGTGGTAACAATGTCAGACTTTAATTTGGGGGGCTCCAAAATCACTGCAGTTTGTGACTGCAGCCATGAAATTAAAAGACGCTTACTCCTTGGAAGGAAAGTTATGACCAACCTAGATAGCATATTAAAAAACAGAGATATTACTTTGCCAACAACGGTCCATCTAGTCAAGGCTATGGATGTTCCAGTAGTTATGTATATTTCAGGAAAAATAACTACTAAAATATTTACCCGATCACTTCTTTCTGGGATGGACAAATATTTTCCCACCAGTTTCTAGTGGTCCCTGAGTGTCCTACTCCCTTATTGGAAAGAGACATACTAAATTGGGGACCACCCTTGTGATGGGAAGTTTTTAAGCCCCTTGAGCTCTGCAGATCCTGGTTACTAGTGAAAAACCCATTACACCTTCCAATAGAGAGGGACCAAAAACTATGGGAAGACAAAATTAACCCCCAGGTGTTGAACCAGGTAATTCCTGGATAAGCCCACCAAGCTG
>CADEAB010000081.1:1044320-1096299 GCA_902825105.1 Syncerus caffer
CACGGGATGGTGATAAGCTACTGCCTGTGTTTGACATGAGGTTAGGAAGAAGACTTGTGGAATGTTCCACAGTTAAAATATTGGATGATTATAATCTACTGAGTGTGTTAGACTTGGAGTGGATAGAAGCATGTCACAGAACGGAAACACTGAGGGTGATAAACTACTGTGTGAGTTTAACCAGGGGACGATGAAGAAACACTTAACCTGTCATAGCACTGAATACTAGATATGTTTGACCTGGAGTGGGTTGAACAAGCACTTGAAACAGGTTACAGGACTGAAATAACCACTGGATGGTGATAAACTACTTAGAATAATGACCTGAGGAGATGAAGAAGCAATGGAAGTATGTCATGACAGTGAAACACTAGATGATGGTAATCAGTGAGCATTAGTAGTGGCAAGATACCTGCTCCAGAGTTCATGTTAAAGATGTAGCATCTTTGCACTAGAATATGGGATTAATGAGTTTGTGATGCCTCCCTTAAAGTACAGATTCAGCAGTTAACACATGCCTACCCTGGATCATGGGGTCAGAAGGGGCAAAATGATAGCTACAGGCTGCAAGCTCAGAACGTGCATGATGTGCACTAGAATGTGGGCTCATTGGTGGCTGATGCATGCATCAGATTTCAGGTTCAGAAGTTATGACATGGGTGTTCTATAGCAGCCATGTTATAAAACCTCACACCGGTCATCTATTTTTTACATATGGTACTGTACACATTTAAATGCTATTTTCTCAAATCATCCCAACTTCACCTTCTCCCACTGAGTTCAAAAGTCTGTTCTTTAGAACTTTGTCTCTTTTCCTGGCCTACATATAGGCTATCTTTCTAAATTCCACATATATTAGTTAATATACAGCTTTGCCTTTCTCTTTCTTAGTTCCTTCACTCTGTGTAGGCTTCACACTCTTCCACCTCATTAGAACTTACTCAAATGCATTATTTCTTATAGCTTAATAATATTTCATATGTATATGTACCAAAACTTCCTTAACCATTCATCTGCTGATGGACCTCTAGATCACTTCCACATCCTAGCTATTGTAAAGAGTGTTTCAATAAACATTGGAGTGCTGCGTTTCTCTCAATTCCAGTTTCCTTGAGGTGGATGCCCAAGAGTGGGATTGCTGGGTCATGTGGCATCTCTATTTCCAATTTTCTAAGGAGTCTCCACAATATTCTCCATAATGGTTGTTCCAGTTTACATTCCTGTCAACAGTGTATAAACGTTCCCTTTTCTCCACACACTCTCCAGTAATTATATTGTAGACATTTTAATAATGGTCAATCTGACCAGTGTGAAATGATACCTCAATGTGGTTTTGATTTGCATTTATTTTATAATAAGGGATGCTGAACAATTTTTCTGTGTCTCAATAATCTGTGTATCTTCTTTGGAGAGGGCTTTTGCCTATATTTTGATTGGCGGTTTGCTTTTCTAAGCAGTATTTGTAGCTGGGTTTTGAGATGCATGAGCAGCTTACATATTTTGGGCATTAATTGTTTTGTTAGTTTTTCAGTTGCTATTATTTTCTCCCAATTCTGAAGGCTAAATATTCACCTTAATTATAGTTTCCTTTATTGTACAAAAGCTTTAGAGCTTAATTAGTTACCATTAATTTTTTCTTTACTCTAGGAAATGTGTCATAGAATATCTTGCTGTGACTTACTTTGAGGTTTTATACATATGTTTTACTCTAAGGGTTTTATATTTTCTGCTCTTACATTTACATCTGTAACCCATTTTGTGTTTATTTTTGAACATGATTTTAGATAGTATTCTAGTTTCTACACATAGCTGTCCAGTTTTCCCAGTAACACTTTTCGAAGAAAATATATTTTTCTGTTGTATATTTTGCCTTCACGTCAAAGATAATGGGTGCATTAATTTATCTTTGGACTTTATATTTTGTTCCATTGGTCTATATTTCTATTTTGTGCAAGTTTCATACTCTCTGATATCTTTGTAGTGTAGTCTGAAGTCAGAAAGTTTGACTCTCTAGTTCCATTTTTCTTTCTTAATTGTTTGGCTCTTCGAGGTATTATGTTTCCATGCAAATCATAAAATAATTTGTTCTAATTTTATGAAAAATATTGTTAGTAATTTGAGAGGTATTGCATTGAATCTATTGATTATTTGGGTAGTATATCCATTTTAACTATATCAATTCTTCCAAGCCAAGAACATGATATATTTCTCCATCTGCATATGTTTTGATTTGTTTAATCAGTGCTTGTCTTTTATCTCTCTGGGAAAGTGAAAATTGCTCAGTCATGTCTGACTCTTTGCAATCTCATGGACTATATAGTGTATGGAATTTGGAATTCTCCAGGCCAGACTACTGGAATGGGTAGCCCTTCCCTTCTCCAGAAGATCTTCCTAACCCAGGGATGGAACACAGGTCTCACACATTGCAGGAGGATTCTTCACCAGGTGGGCAAGGGAAGGGCAAGAATACTATACTGGGTAGCACATCCCTTCTCATGGGGTCTTCCTGACCCAGGAATCGAACATAAGTCTCCTGCATTGCAGGCCACTTCTTTACTAATTGAGCTATCGGGGAAGCCCTTGTCTCTTTATGAAAATTTATTTCTAGTTATTTTATTCCTTTCATTGCAATGGTGAACATGATTGTTCCTTAATTTCTCTTTCTGATTTTTTCATTGTTAGTGTATAAGAATATAAAAGTTTCTGTGTATTAATTTTATACCCTGCACATTTACTCTATTCATTGATTAACTCCAGTAATTTTCTGGTGATATCTCTTGGGTTTTCTGTATAAAGGATATTACCATGTGCAAATAGAGAGAGTTTTACCTCTTCCTTTCCAATGAGGATTATTTTTATATCTTTTTCTTCTTTAAAATCTGTGGCTAGAATTTCCAAAAGTAGTAGTGGTGAGTGTGGGTAGCCTTGTCTTAATGCCTGTAGTTTAAAGGAAAAAAAATTGCCTTTAAGGGTTTTAATATTGGCAATAATGTTTGCAGTGGTTTTGTCCTAGTTGGCTTTCATTATGTTGAGGTGATGTTCCATATATGGACTACTTTGGCAGAGGTTGGTGTTTTGTTTTGTGTTTTAATAAAAAAATGACTTTTGTTGAATTCAAATTTGAGAATTTTGTGCTGTTAGCCTTGCCATTTAATTGGTGTTTCCTCTAGGTTGTTGTTGCTGTTGTGTGTGTGTGTGTTGTGTGTGTGTGTGTGTGTTTCTGGATTGATAATCTGTGTCTAATAACAGTTGTGGATCAGAAAAGATTCGCTTGAAAAGATACAGAGTAGTACATTTTCGTGACGCTTACAAAGGTTAGATGTGGCCTCGTATGTGAGTCTATCCTACATAATGTGTCATATTGCACTTGTAGAACAAGGGAAATCCATTCATTCATTCATTCTTTAGAAGTGGAATGCCCTGTAGATATCAATTAGATCAAATTTGTCTAATGTATCACTAAAAACCTGAGTTTTCCTTATTGATTTTCTGTCATGGTTGTCCATGTTATGAGTGAAGTATTAAAATCACCCAATACTATTGGTTAGTGTCAATTTCTGCTCTAATAGTTGTTGGCATTTGTCCTCTTGTATTTAAGTGCTCCTACATTGGGTGCATACAGCTTCTTCTCGGATTAATACCTTGGTTATTATGTAATGCAAACTTCCTTGTCTCTTATAGTGGTCTGTAATTAAATTTCATTTATCTGATATGAGTATTGCTCCTCCCACTTTCTTTTGTTCTCTGTTTTCACAAAATAGCTCTTTCCTGGCCATCAATTTCAGTCTGTATGTGTCTTTAGTTTTGAGACGGTTTTCTTGCAGACAGTGTATTATTGTATGCATTGTTTGTCTTGTCAGTCTTTGTCTTTTCATTGAAGCACTTAGGCCATTTATATTTAAGGTAGTTATTGATAAGTATGATCTTGTTACCATTTAATATATATTTTTGTGTCTTTGTTTTTATAAGGCTTTTCTGTTTCCTATCTAGAGAAGATCCTTCAGCATTTCCTGAAGTTCGGGTTTTGTGGTTTTGAATTCTAATTGCTTTTGTTTGCCTGTAAAGGTTTTGATTTTTCTTTTGATTTAGAATGCTATCCTTGTTGGATAGAGTAATCTTGGCTGAAGGTTTTGCCTTTCATCACTTTAAGTACATCCTGCCATTCCCTTCTAGCTTAAGAGATTTTAACGTATGATCAGCTGTTATCCTAATGGAGATTCCCTTCTATATTATTTGTTGTTATTTCATTGCTGCTTTTAATATTTGCTCATTGTGTATATTTATTTGTTTGTTTTGCCTTCTAAGCTTAAGAGTTTTTACGTGTAATCAGCTGTTATCCTAATGGAGATTCCCTTCTATATTATCTGTTGTTATTCCTTTGCTGCTTTTAATATTTTCTCATTGTATATATTTATTTGTTTGTTTTGCCTTCTAAGCTTAAGAGTTTTTACTGTATGATCAGCTGTTATCCTAATGGAGATTTCCTTCTATATTATTTGTTGTTATTCCTTTGCTGCTTTTAATATTTGCTCATTGTGTATATTTATTTGTTTGTTTTGTTGTTTGATTAATGTGTGTTTTGACATGTATTGTCTTGGATTTATCCCTATGGGACACTCTTGGATTTTTCATTTCAGGGAAATTTTCAACTATTATCTCCTGAAATATTTTCTCATGTCCTTTCTTTTTGTCTTCTTTCTCTGGGAAACCTATGGTTTAAATGTGAGAACATTTAACATTGTCCCAGAGGTCTCTGAGGCTGTCTTCATTTCTCTCTTTTTTTTTTTTTCCTTTTCTGCTTCATTTATTTCCAACATTGTATCTCCCAGCTCACTTAGTCTTTCTTCTGCCTCAGTTATTTTACTGTTTCTGTTTTCCAGAATGATTTCAATCTCAGTTATTGCATAGTTCATTATTGACTGAGTACTCATTATTTATTCTAGATCCTTTTAAAACACCCTTTTCATCTTCTCAATCAATGTCTAAAATCTATCTGCAATTCCATTCATTTCCAAGATTTTGACTATCAGTATGCTGAATTGATTTTCCTTTAGACTTCTTAGCTCCTCCTCATTCATTAGTTTGCTGTTTTTTATTGTGTTCCTTCACCTGATGAATATGTCTCTGCCTTTTCATGTTGTTTAGATGGCTGTCTTTGAGGTCTATTTTCTGCAAACTGGAGAGTCATCACTGCTATTAATTGTGTGGTCTCCTCCCAGTAAACGTGGTGGGTCCAGTGGCTTGTGAATCTTTTCTAGTTGAGGGAGGTTTTCCTTTTTTGCTACAGAGGATGGTTCTGGATCTCATTTATTTCTGAGAGGCAATGCAGTGCCCATTAGAGAATTACAGGGCTGGAGTAACAGGCAAATTTGGCCTTGTAATAAGGAATGAAGCAGGGCAAAGATGAATAGAGGTTTGCCAAGAAAATGCACTGGTCATAGCAAACATCCTCTTCCAAAAACACAAGAGAAGACTCTACACATGGACATCACCTGATGGTCAACACTGAAATCAGATTGATTATATTATTTGCAGCCAAATGTGGAGAAACTCTATACAGTCAGCAAAAACAAGACTAGGATCTGACTATGGCTCAGATCATGAACTCCTTATTGTCAAATTCAGACTTAAATTGAAGAAAGTAGGTAAAATCACTAGACAATTCAGGTATGACCTAAATCAAATCCTTTATGATTATACAGTGGAAGTGAGAAATAGATTTAAGGGAATAGATCTGATAGATAGAGTGATTGATGAATTACGGGCTGAGGTTTGTGACATTGTACAGGAGAGAGGGATCAAGATCATTCTCATGGAAAAGAAATGTGAAAAAGCAAAATGGCTGTCTGGCGAAGACTTACAAATAGCTGTTGAAGTAAGAGAAGTGAAAAGCAAAGAGAAAAGGAAAGTATAAACATCTGAATGCAGAGTCCCAAAGAATAGCAAGAAGAGACAAGAAAGCCTTTCTTGGCTATTAGTGTAAAGAAATAGAGGGAAACAACAGAATGGGAAAGACTAGAGATCTCTTCGAGAAAATTAGAGATACCAAGGGAATATTTCATGAAAAGATGGGTTCGATAAAGGACAAAAATGGTATTGACCTGACAGAAGCAGAAGATATTAAGAAGAGGTGTCAAGAATACACAGAAGAACCTTACCAATATATATATATATATTTTTTTTTTTTTTTTCAAGACCAAAATAATCACAATGGTGTGATCACTCACCAGAGCCAGACATCCTGGAATGTGAAGTCAAGTGGGCCTTAGAAAGCATCACTAAGAACAAAGATAGTGAATGTGATGGAACTCCATTTGAGCTATTTCAAATCCTGAAAGGTGATACTGTGAAAGTGCTGCATACAATATGCCAGCAAATTTGGAAAACTCAGCAGTGGCCACAGAACTGGAAAATGTCAGTTTTCATTCCAATCCCAAAGAAAGGCAATGCCAAATAATGCTCAAACTACCGCACTATTGCACTCATCTCACACGCTAGTAAAGTAATGCTCAAAATTCTCCAAGACAAGCTTCAGCAATATGTGAACCATGAACTCCCAGATGTTCAAGCTGGTTTTAGAAAAGGCAGAGGTGCCAGAGATCAAATTGCCAACATCTGCTGGATCAACAAAAAAGCAAGAGAGTTCCAGAAAAATACATATATTTCTGCTTTATCGACTATGCCAAAGCCTTTGATTGCATGGATCACAAGCAACTGTGGAAAATTCTGAAAGAGATGGGAAAACCAGACCACCTGACCTGCCTCTTGAGAAATCTATATGCCGGTCAGGAAGCAACAGTTAGAACTGGACATGGAACAACAGACTGGTTCCAAATAGGAAAAGGAGTACATCAAGGCTACTTATTTAACTTCTATGCAGAGTACATCATGAGAAATGCTGGGCTGGAAGAAGCACAAGCTGGAATCAAGATTTCTGGGGGAAATAATAACCTCAGATATGCAGATGACACCACCCTTATGGCAGAAAGTGAAGAGGAACTCAAAAGCCTCTTGATGAAATTGAAAGAGGAGAGTGAAAATTTGGCTTAAAGCTCAACATTCAAAAAACTAAGATCATGACATCCGGTCCCATCACTTCATGGGAAATAGATGAGGAAACAGTGGTAACAATGTCAGACTTTAATTTGGGGGGCTCCAAAATCACTGCAGTTTGTGACTGCAGCCATGAAATTAAAAGACGCTTACTCCTTGGAAGGAAAATTATGACCAACCTAGATACCATATTAAAAAACAGAGATATTACTTTGCCAACAATGGTCCATCTAGTCAAGGCTATGGATGTTCCAGTAGTTATGTATATTTCAGGAAAAATAACTACTAAAATATTTACCCGATCACTTCTTTCTGGGATGGACAAATATTTTCCCACCAGTTTCTAGTGGTCCCTGAGTGTCCTACTCCCTTATTGGAAAGAGACAGACTAAACTGGGGACCACCCTTGTGATGGGAAGTTTTTAAGCCCCTTGACCTCTGCAGATCCTGGTTACTACTGAAAAACCCATTACACCTTCCAATAGAGAGGGACCAAAAACTATGGGAAGACAAAATTAACCCCCAGGTGTTGAACCAGGTAATTCCTGGATAAGCCCACCAAGCTGAACTGGCCATCATTGTCCTCCGATATCCCACTCGTTTTCCTAACTGGAAACAATATCCTCTCAAAAGAAAGGCTCGGGAGGGACTATAGCCGTTAATAAATATATTCCTTAATTGTGGGCTATTGATCACCACTAGTTTGCCATGTAACACCCCAATCCTCTCAGTAAAGTAAAAAACAAACAAACAAACAAACAAAAAACAGAACCTGGCAAGTTGTTCAAGATCTTGATTTCATAAAGGAAGCTGTAGTTCTCCTCATTCCCACAGTACTCAATCTCTATGTAATCTTGGGAGAAATCCTACCAAGTGTCAAGTGGTTTACAGTCTTGGACTTCAAAGATATATATATTTGTATATAATTGGCTAAAGAATCCCAATAGCTGTTTGCCTTTGAGTGGGAGGCCCCAGGATAAAAACACCAACAGATGGCTTGGATAGTATTACTTCAGGGGTTCAGAGATAGCTCCTACCTGTTTGGATAGGCCCTTGGCCGTGATCTGCTACATCTGGACCTGGGACCTAATGGGAAAATATTACAATACATAGATGACCTACTCATTTACTCTCCAGATGAGAAATTACCCAAAAACAAGCAGTTCAGGTTCTAAACTTCTTGGCAGAAAGGGGATATAAAGTCTTCTGTGCTAAGTCACAGATAGGTCAAGACAAAGGTCACTTACCTGGGAGTTCAGATTACACACAGGTCCAAGAGCCTGTCCTCTGTTCGGGTACAATGAATTCTCCAGTTGCTTCCCCTATGACTTGAAAATAATTGTGGATTTACTAGGTCTAACTGGGTATTGTAGAATCTGGATACCCAACTATGGCCTAATTGCCAAGCCCTTATATGAAATTTTAAAGGGACAGGATGGTTCAATTCCATTGATGTAGGTAATTCATCAGAAGAAGGCAGAGGCTACACTAAAACTGGCCTTAACTTAGGCACCTGTCTTGAGGTTGCCAGACCTAGAAAAAGCATTCCAACTTGATGTCCATGAAAGAGAGGGAAGAGCCTTGAGACTGTTAACTCAAAGGTTTGGATCTGAGCCGCAGCCTGTAGTTTCTTTATCCAAGAGTCTTGACTCAACCACCCGAGGTCGGCTCCCCTGCCTTCGAAATCTTGCAGCTATTGCTATCATGATAGAAGATGCTTTAAGACTCTCCTTTGGGGGCAAACTATTTTTGCCAGCCACCAAGTAAAACAACTCCTAATTGGGAAAGGCCATGTAGAGACGTCTGATCAAAGCATCCTCAGATATCAAGCAATGCTGATGAAAAATCCAGGCCTCACTACATCCCCTTGTGAGGTTCTTAACCCAGCCACCCTCCTACCTACTCCTGAGGGCTCTCTCCCATTTCACTCTTGTCTAGAAACCTTGGACCATTGGACAAAACCCTGAGAGGAATTGTTGGAAGATCCTCTGACCAATCCTGAAGAAATCTGGTACACTGATGGAAACAGCTTTGTCTTGGATGGAAAAAGAAGACCCAGGTATTCAGTAGTCTCAAAATTTGGACCATAAAGGCTAAGTCTCTGCCACCAGGTACTTCAGTCCAATTAGCTGAGTTCATAGCCCTGACTCAAGATTTAGAGCTGGGAAAAGGAAAAAGAATAACCATTTACACTGGCTCCAAGTATGCCTTTCTAGTGTTACATGCACATGTGGCTATTTGGAAAGAAAGGGACCACTTGACCACCCGAGGGTCCCCAATCAAATATGGTGATCAAATTCTTAGACTCTTCTAGGCAGTCCATCTGCCCACTGAGGTTTCAGTCTCCCACTGTAAAGGACACCAAAAAGGGAACAGAGAAGTGGTATAGGGGAACAAAGAAGCTGATAAGGCAGCTAAGAGAGCAGCATTACAAAACCATGACCTAACAGGGGTTACCACCTTAGTTTCACAGACTAATTTTCCAGAAACTCTTTCATATACTGAAGATGAGACTCTTACAGCTAAGACTGAGGATTTTCAAGAAGACTATATGGGGTGGTTCCAAAAGGAGGGACTCCTTTCTCTGCCTGGGAACCTCAGTGGAAGTTGGGTAACTTCTTACATGCCACCACTCAAGGAGAAAAGGCCCTCCAAAGATTACTAGAAAGGTCTTTCAGGAGAAAAGGCCTCCAAGCAACTATAAGGTGGGCTCATCTTGTCCGACTTGCCAGTTAAACAACCCCCAAGGAGCTCGAAGTTCCCAGCTGGCCCAGCCCATCAAACGATGTAGGGCCAACCCAGGAGAGGACTGGCAGATGGACTTCACCCAGATGCCAATTTCTCAAGGGTATAAATACTTATTAGTCTTGATAGATACATTCACAGGATGGATTGAAGGCTTTCCCACCAGGACTGAGAAAGCTGAGGAGGTGGTAAAAAAAAAAAAATCTAATTAATTAATTAATTAATAAATAAACACACACACACACACACACACACACACACAAAACAAAACTGCTCCATGAAATCATTCCAAGATTTCGTCTGCCTAGGTCATTACAAAGTGACAATGGAAAATCATTTACTTCTTCTCTTTTTTTGTTTTGTTTTGTTTTTGTTTTTACTTTTAAAATATTTTATTGGATTTGCCTCGAAAATATTGGACATTACTTATTATCTATTTTGTGCCTGGAGGCCTCAATCTTCAGGAAAAGTAAAAGAGCCAATCAATTCTTAAAATCAGTGACAAAAAAGATAACCCAGATTTCCCTGGGATGGAAGAAAGCTTTACCAATAGCTCTCCTCTGCACACATATTGCCCTAAGGAACAGGTTGGTCTTAGTCCTTATGAGATGGTACATAGGGAGACCTTTTAGTTTATATCAATGATCTCTTCCTATATCCAAAGGTTCAGACCCTCCAGACTTATAACATGACCATTGGTCAAGTCCAATAAAAGTATATGCTTGTGGAGTGTGAACCAGGACCCAAAAGAATCTAAGAAGTCACCTCTATATGCTCCAGGGACTCAAGTAATAATTAAAGTCTGGAAAGATGGGTCTGCATAGGTCAACTACAGCCCACATGGAAGGGCCCCTACCCTGTAATAATTTATAACCTTACAGAAGTCAAGGTACCAGGACATGACTCCTGGATTTACTCCTCATGAGTCAAGTCATGGGGAATAAAACAGAAGAGGAAACTATATATATCTGTGAGCTCCTCGGAGATCTCAGATACCTATTCAGAACTACAAATGAGTGATATTCTGATGAACAACACCAAAATATGGTGTCTTGGGATAAGATTTCTCAGGATATCTCTAAATAGCCAACATAGCTTGGCAAGGATAGTACTCCAAAACAGACAGGAGATAGATCTTCTGATCCCTAAACAAGGAGACACTTGAGCCATCCTGACCATGTGAATTTAACAATGGCTAATGTGGATCATCAAAAAAGCAAGAGAGTTCCAGAAAATATATATTTCTGCTTTATTGACTATGCCAAAGCCTTTGACTGTGTGAATCACAATAAACTGTGGGAAATACTGAAAGAGATGGGAATACCAGAATACCTGACCTCCCTCTTGAGAAACCTATATACAGGTCAGGAAGCAACAGTTAGAACCGGACAGGGAACAACTGACTGATCCCAAATAGGAAAAGGAGGGCGTTAAGGCCGTATATTGTCACCCTGCTTATTTAACTTATATGCAGAGTACATCATGGGAAAACACTGGGCTGGAAGAAGCTTAAGCTGGAATCAAGATTGCCAGGAGAAATATCAATAACCTCAGCTATGCAGATGATACCATTATTATGGCAGAAAGTGAAGAGGAACTCAAAAGCCTCTTGATGAAAGTGAAAGAAGAGAGTGAAAAAGTTGGCTTAAAGCTAAACATTCAGAAAACTAAGATCATGCCATCTATTCCCAACACTTCATGGGGAATAGATGGGGAAGCAATGAAAACAGTTAGACTTTATTTTAGGGGGCTCCAAAATCACTACAGATGGTGATTGCAGTCATGAAATTTAAAGTCGCTTACTCTTTGGAAGGAAAGTTATGGCCAACCTAGATAGCATATTAAAAACCAGAAACATTACTTTGCCAACAAAGGTCCATCTAGTCAAGGCTATGGTTTTTCCAGTGGTCACATATGGATGTGAGAGTTGGACTGTGAAGAAAGCTGAGTACCATAGAATTTATGCTTTTGAACTGTGGTGTTGGAGAAGACTCTTGAGAGTCCCTTGGACTGCAAGGAGATCCAACCAGTCCTTTCAAAAGATCAGTCCTGGGTGTTCTTTGGAAGGAATGATGCTAAAGCTGAAACTCCAGTACTTTGGCCACCTCATGCAAAGACTTGACTCATTGGAAAAGACTGTGATGCAGGAATGGATTGGGGGCAGGAGAATGGGATGACAGAGGATGAGATGGCTGGATGGCATCACTGATTTGATGGATGTAAGTTTGAGTGAACTCTGGGAATTGCTGATGGACACGGAGGCCTGGCCTGCTGCAATTCATGGGGTTGCAAAGAGTAGGATTTGACTAAGCAACTGAACTGAATGTCCTTACTAATCCTTGTTATGTCATATTGATGATGCTTATGGTTATTCCATGTACTGTCAATTGTCTAACCTGTTTTGTCTCTGTCCAGGTAAACAAGCTACAACATACAGTGCCAGTTAAACAAAGATATAAAACTACAGCTGACCACGGAAAATATCATTCAGCCTTAGATGGACATCACTATAAGGACTCTGAGGCATGTGACTAGTAAGAGGGGGAGGCCCAATATCCTTCGCCTTCCCAGTTCATCAGGAAATAGCCAGAAACACTTCAACACCCCTATTCCCAAAGAATTGGGCCTCCCATCTCTTGAGGGGAGAAGGTAGAATAGGGAAAAGGAGTCCAAAATGATGGTGGCTAAAATAAAAGGAAGGGAAAAGCCATTGAAAATAAAACAAAGGAAGGTCTAAGGACAGGAGTGAGAACCTCAGGTAAAACAAATAATAATTCTGGCTGGCCCAATTTACATAGGACAGGCCCAGTGAGAGGAAAAACATGTAAAAAGAGAAGTCAAACCAGGTTCTCTCCCTCTCTATCTCCTGCAGAATGGGGCCCTCTTCTCTTCGCATTTTTGGATCGATGTGCCCTCAAGCCTGGAAGATGGATTTTCCTGGTATCTTCTAAATAAAATAGAGCTGTAACACCGAACTATAACACTGACTTGTCTAAGAGCTATAACACAGTCCTTTCAAGACCTAAGAGCTTTAACATGGTCTATCCAACCCGAAAGCTGTGACACGCCGAGGGGGTTTAATGTCCATCACTCCAAATCTTTGCTGCAATGAGACAAAATCTGAGAAGCATACATTGCTGCAATGAGACAAAAACTGAGAAGCATACACTCCACGCCATTTTCAAAGATGTACAGATGTGAAAATACCAAGCAACTACTGATTTTGAACAGCTCTGTAGGGGAGGACTTGTGAGAATTCCTTGGACTGCAGGAATATGGGACAATTAATCATAAATGTAGTCAACATAGAAGAACCATTGGAAGGACTGATGCTGAAAATAAAGCTCCAAAGCTTTGTTCATCTGAGGTAAACAGCTGACTCACTAGAAAAGACCTGATCTTTAGAAAATGCTGAAAGCAAGAGGAGCCGAAAGTGAGAGAATGAGACATTTGGATAGCATCAGAAATTCAAAGGACATGATCTCTGGGAATACTATGAGAGATGGTGAGGGACAGAGAGGCCTAATGTGCTACAGTCCAAGGGGGTACAAAGAGTCAAACATGGCTTAGTGGCTGAAGAACAACAACATTACTGTTAATGAAATGGGTGTTGGAGGCTGACAGTTGGTTGCAAAATATCAGAGGAATAGGAGGAATAGACCACTCTCTCCCCAACAAATTCATCTAAGGATCGACTGCACATGGAAGAACGTCCAGAAAACAAATTGTGAATACCTGTTGACGGCCCACAATACCCAGAAAGTCAAACATGTCTTTTCTCAAGGACAAAATAGGACAAAATAAAACAGACATAAAAAATGATACAGTATTTAGGGAGCTGAGGAGAGTGCCGGGAGCCAGTGTGAGGAACTCCGCCTGTGGCAAAGGTCATGAGGAAGGAGGCTCGACATAGGCAAAGACGGGATCAAGCCTCAGGAGTCCCCCTGGAAATTCTCGAGCATCTACCCCCCCCCCAAACCAGAGTCTGCCTACTTTACTGCTTTGTGCTCTCACATACACATCTGACTTTACAGGGGGCTGTCCCCCTACCATCTCTTTTGTGAAAAGAGTTAACTTACAGATCCAGTTAATAATAATTCCTGGGCAGGAGTGTTTCAACCTACAAACTCCTCTGAAGGTTCTCTAGCCTGCCTGACAGGCTTGTCCAGCCACATGTGATTGCTCACAGCCTCCCAACCTTGAGAGGCACGAGATGCTTTAAAGCTTCTAAAAGCAGGTTCTTTAAAGAAGTTAGAAAACTATTAGTATGGTATAGTGAGCTGATTAGAAATTGTATTGGTGAAAGGTTTTCCATTTGTTGAGCCAGTGTTTTCTGCTAAGTCTCCACTTGTCCCTGTCCTTATACACATTAATGAATATATAGAAGAAATAAGTATTAACCTTTGATATTAATCATGTTAGACCTTTGGCTAAACAATTTTTTTCCTTAATTAAAACCCACTACACCCTCATTCTATAGGAATGTAACTTTATCTGGTACCTTCAGGAAGGTGGCATCTGTTTTAAGAATAATCACCCCTGGAGAAATAAGTGTTCTGGTTGACTGACCACTGTCACAAGGAGAGGGTCATAAATTGTCAGCAGGCCCCCTGTCCAGAAGATGATGTAACACCCCTAAGACCTCTGTATGCATTTTTATGAAGCACCTGACTTTAGTAAAAGTCAGGACTGCTGACCCCGTGTGACTTTTGTATAACATCTCAGTGTATAAAAACAGACCCAGGGAAAATAAAAAATGGGATCAGTTCCTAGAAAGACTGGTCTCCTCATGCCGTTCTTTCTCTCATCTTCTGGCTGAATTCCATCTGGGGAGTGGAGGCTCATCAAGCCTACTAATTATGCCTGGGCTTCTAAGATCTGACCGGGGAGGTCTTAGTGTCTCCTTTCCTTCAGGGAGAACGGGAGGATGCCTGCGTCCTACATGTAGGTGACATAAATTCTTTGCCTTGGTATTTTAGTAGCTTTCCACATAAACCAAGTTATTCAGCCTCTTTTCTCTGCTGAATTTTCCTACTGAGCTGTCTTTATTCTATTACTCTTTATATCTCTAACATTTAATTAAAGCTATTGAATCCAGTTCACCAAAGCTGTCTCCTTTTTGAATTTCCTGGATCCCCCCAGGCTGGACCCCAGCAGGATAGGAAGTTGTAAATGAGGAGAAGCTTGTAGACAATAGCAAACCTTCTCAGATCAGTGACAGTGGAGACATCTGGGATTGCATAGAACAACATAACCAAGGGGAAAATAAACAAAAACACATGTCCCTAACTGTAATTACCAGCAGAGAAAAAACTCAGATACTCCTGTCCACCATCATTGAGGTGGAGCTTGAAAGGATGTCTGGGCTGTATCATCTGCCCTATAGTAAAGACCCAGCTTTAATACTCTGAGAACGATCTGACAGAAGTAAGGTGATGTAACAACCTAACCCATGGGAACACCAGGGACAAAAATGCAAAAAAGGACCTTTCTTGAGAGAAGTCTCTATGGCCACTAGTGAAAACTGACACATTCACAGAACAAAAGATTGCACATTACAAAATATCAAAGGTGTGAAAGCTGCTATTTATGGCCCTTTCCTCCACAAAGGCAGAGAGGAATGTTTACATCAAACTAAGGTACAAAGCAAGAGGCGGCTGTTATATCGGCCCCAGAGACCACATCTATCACCAAGCGTTGAGAAGGCTGCCAGTTGTGAACCATGACTTCCTGTGTTTATTCACAGTTCACACAGGCCAGGATGGTCAAAGCATGAGTTCAGCACACTTCTGGGGACACATGGAATTCTTGCAAATTGCCCTTCTGGAAAAGCCAAAAATGAAGGAAATTTACATGGCTCAAGAGAGCCTGGAGTTAAAACTCCCTTCCAGGTCTTTGTCACTATTCTATGCAAAACAAAACAAAACAAAAAAAACCCTCTCACCTGAAGAAAAAAAAAAAAAAAAATCGACACTAAGGCTGATTACACCCAGTTACCAGCAGGTCCAGCCTCTGGCTGATCTCTAAAATTCATTGCCCCAGCTGTTTAAGAGATAACTAGTCCAAACAACTTTGGAGAAGAACAGGCTCCCTTAAGGCAGTGGCTTTCCATATATATATATATATATGCCTGTATATGTATATATATATATATATATATATATATATATATATATATATATATATACTTAGTCTTTTCTTGGGTTAGTGCAACTGCTCACTAACATGACTGCTGCCCTTTCTAATCTCATTAAAGGTGATCTGTTCCTGTAAAGTGCTGGTCTCATTCTTTTTTCTGAACCTTGCCTTTTCTAACTCCCTTACCCTATAAACAAACCGAGTGGTGGGGTCCTGACAGCCACATAAGATGCATGGCCTACTTTGAAGAGTCCCTTTCCTGCCACCCAGTTGCCTGAGCAGTTTGGACCTGGGATGGAAACAAAACACATAACCGATTGTGCGCAGTGCCCTTTCAGAGCACCTAAGTATATGTCACCTATGGCGGTGGCAAGCCCACAATGGTCCATCCAACTTAAGCACCCTCACCCACATATCCCACCTTTATTTGTTTTCAGTGTCCTCCCCCTCACCACTGCACCACTAAGCAAGTGAGGTCAAATAAGGACCTTCTGTCCCCTTGTATTATGGTGCAAACTAGACATGTGTAAACTTGTCATGGAAGAGAATTGCAATCTGATGAAGACAAAATAAGTGAAGAAGGGTGAACTAGACCAGGAATGACAGGTGCAAAAAATGTAACCTCTGAAGTTAATGAATAAACTGTGCAATTCAGTGACAGCAATAGCCTTTGACAACAAGTAGAAGCAAGAAAAATAGCCTAACTGACACTGACCTGACACCAATAAGCTCATAGCAACTCTAGATAAATTGCTAGATTATTCCTTATTGTTTTCATGTTTTGTTTTTTAATTAAACATTTTTATTCCTTATCAGTCCCTTTATTTTCACTTCTATATACTGCATTTTGAGAATTATTTTGACCTCTACCTTTTTTCCAGGATTGATAGTAGTTTAAATTCTATTCTAGGTTCTTAATCTTTACTTTTTGAAATTTGTTATTAATCAATGTTTATACCTTTAGGAATTCTATTTTTATAATATATTTTCATGTACAGATATAGTTCCTAAGTTGATTGCATTCTCGCCTTTTTACTCTCCCCTTTATCCTCCTAGAAACCTCTATCTCCCTCCTCACTTTGCTTTGCTCCATATAATCCTGTGAATCACTTTGACTGTTTTTGGCTATGGAGAATTACATCAACCTTGAGTTTATCATCTGTTATGAAGATGAAGAATTCTTGATGCTACTTTAACTCAGGGACAAAACCAAGAGGCCATGAGGTCCATTACAGATCTTTAGATCATTGAACTCCTGACACCAAGGAACATTAAAAGAGAAACACATTCAAAAGTTTCCATATCTACATAGAAATCAAGCCCCAAGCTGAAGCCAGCAGTTTCAGTGCAAGACAACCCACACATATTCTCCAGCAAAGCAGGAACACAAAAATGAATTTTTATAAAAGATACTGCCTGATGCTTTACCAAACCCACAGACACCACAAAGCACATTACAGAAAAATTCATTGAACTTCATAGAGAAGTAATCCAGCTCCACCTGACAGACCACAGGCTCAGGATATCCCAAACATTAAGCCTTGAAAACTTACTGGTTCAATCCCACTGACAAAGATCAGGTTCCACCACAAATTGGATCCAATACCCTAAATCCTAACCCTTCAGAAATAACGCTCAAGGATTTTGCCAACCTGATGCAAAAACCCAACTCTGGAAAATACCATGACACTGGGAAAGATTGAGGCCACGAGGAGAAGGGGATGACAGAAGATGGTTGGATAGCATCACCAATTCAATGGACATGTGTTTGAGCAAACTATGGGAAGCAGTGAAAGAGAAGGAGGCCTGGAGTGTTGCAGTCCAGGGAATCATAAAAGAGTTGGACATGACTGAATGAATGAACAACAGCAATCAAATTATCTAGAATTTTTTTCTTAAAATTACTCTAAAATCTATTTAGTAAGGAAACAACAACAACAACAACAAAAAAAAAACAACACATTAAGGTGGTATGCTAGAAGATGGGACAATGGACTTTGTTTTTTTTTTTTTTTTTTAACATAGCAACTATAGACTGTCAAAGAGACAAATCTTACAACTGAATACATTTCCAACATTACATTGTAAATAATATTTTATGTAAGCAGTAAACAATAGAGTGCCATAGTTACTGTACAAGTGGTAGACAAAACATATTTTAAATAAAAATGATATGAAACAAATGATATTAAATATATTCAGTGTAGTCACACAGTCATATCTGATTCTTTGCCACCCCATGGGCTGCAGCATTCCAGGCCCCCCTGTCCAAAACCAATTTCTGGTGTTTTCTCAAACTCAGGTCCATTAAGTTGGTAATGCCATCCAACCATACATCCTCTGTTGTCCCTTTCTCCTCTTGCCTTCAATCTTTCCCAGCAACAGAGTCTTACCAATTGAGTCAGTTCTTCACATTAGGTGTCAAAGTATTGGAGTTGCAGCTTCAGTATCAGTCATTCCAATGAGTTTATTATTTATATATTTTCATATTATCTGTATATTAATTATATATGGGTATGTCACACACACACACACACACACACACACACACACACACACACACATATAAGTTCACATCATCAAAGAGTTAGTTACCTAATATTTGAAAGGTTTCTCTACATTTAGGCTAACATGAAGTGGAAAAACTGCAAAACATGAGCAAGAATTATAGTTCACAAACAAATATCCAGCAATAAATATTCGAATGATTCAAGAAAGTTAAGACCACTGAGGGAAGAGAAAACTTAAAAGACAATACAAACCAGTGGACCAAACACAGATGTGCAGAACATTCCACCCAAAACTTCTCAACTGTACATGGAATAATCTCCAAAATATTCCTGATAATTGGGTTTGTATTAAGGCATGGGAAAACTATTAATAATGTAAATCATACCAAATATGATCTATGGCATCCAAACCACGTAAATTGAAATCAACAATGGGAGGAATATGTGAAAAATGTAATGTGTGGAAAATAAACAGTGCATGCCAAAGGCTGGATGAAGGAAATAGTAACTCACAAGAGAAATGAGAACATATTCTGAGGTGATTCAAAATGAAAACACAATGTAGCAGGTATTCAGATACAGCAGAAGAAGTACACATATATATATTTGTTTACATGAAAAGAAAGCTCTCTACTCCTGGCAAGAAATTAATACTTTCTTCAGAAGCTGAAGAAAAAAAAAATCTAAATTCACAGCCAGGAGAAAGAGGAAATGGAAAAATATTAGTATGGGTATAAGATAATATAATTAGTAAACAATAGAGAAAATTGATCAATAAACAAAATTAGTGAAAAGAATATTAGGTAAATTAAACACATGAAAAGAGATTTAGTTACTGAAATCATAATGAATAAGATGCTATTGCAATTAAACATACGAAATAAAGAGGAATTTTAGGTATTTAGGACAGGTATTTCTGTCAACAAAAGTCTCAACCTATGTGAGGCAATCAAATTGCTGAACAGAGTGACTAAAACTATTTTCAAAACTGGAAAAAAATGAACAGATTCATTAAAAAAAAAAAAACACAACAACAACAACAAAAAAAACAGGTTGAATTGGTTATCCAGTTGTTTGTAAATAAGCCCATGGAGCCAGATTTTTATTGTGGTGTACTATACAAGTCGGTCAGAGAAGTCAATGGCAACCCACTCCAGTACTCTTGCCTGGAAAATCCCATAGACGGAGGGGTCTGGTAGGCTGCAGTCCATGGGGTCGCACAGAGTCAAATGCGACTGAAGTGACTTAGCAGCAGTATACAGGTCGGTAGGTGCCCAATATGCTACTGAAGATCAGTGGAGAAATAACTCCAGAAAGAATGAAGAGTTGGAGCCACAGCAAAAACAATAACCAGTTGTGAATGTGACTAGTTATAGAAGCAAGCTGTAATGCTGTAAAGAGCAATATTGCATAAGAACCTGGAATGTCAGGTCCATAAATCAAGGGAAATTGGAAGTGGTCAAACAGGAGATGGCAAGAGTGAACGTCGACATTGTAGGAATCAACAAACTACAATGGACTGGAATGGGTGAATTTAACTCTGATGCCCATTATATCTACTGCTGTGTGCAGGAATCCCTTAGAAGAAATGAAGTAGTCATCAAGGTCAACAAAAGGATCCGAAATACAGTACTTGGACGCAATCTCAAAAAATGACAGAATTATTTTTGTTCATTTCCAAGGCAAACCATTCATATCACGGTAATCCAAGCCTGTGCCCCAATGAGTAACGCTGAAGAAGCTGAAGTTGAGTGGTTCTATGATGACCTACAAGAACTTTTAGAACTAACACACAAAAAGGATGTCCTTTTTATTATAGGGGACTGGAATGCATATTTAGGAAGTTAAGAAACACGTGGAGTAATAGGCAAATTTGGCTTTTAATACGAAATGAAGCAGGGCAAAATCAAATAGAGTTCTGCCAAGGTAATGCACGGATCATAGCAAACATCCTCTTCCAACAAAATAAGAGAAGACTCTACACATGGACATCACCAGATGGTCAACCACTAAATCAGATTGATTATATTCTTTGTAGCCAAAGGTGGAGAAGCTCTATACAGTCAGCAAAAAGAAGACCAGAAGCTAACTGTGGCTCAGATCATGAACTCCTTACTGTCAAATTCAGGCTTAAATTGAAGAAAGTAGGGAAAACCACTAGAACATTCAGGTGTGACCTAAATTCAATCCCTTAAGATGGAAGTGAGAAATAGATTTTAGGGACTAGATCTGATAGATAGAGTGCCTGATGAACTATGGACAGAAGCTTATGACATTGTGCAGGAGACAGGGATCAAGATCATCCCTATAGAAAATAAATGCAAAAAAGCAAAACGGCTGTCTTAGGAAGCCTTATAAATAGCTATGAAAACAAGAGAAGAGAAAGCAAAGGAGTAAAGGAAAGATATAAGCATCTGAATGCAGAGTTCAAAAAAAAAAAAAAATAATAGCAAGCAGAAATAAGAAAGCCTTCCTCAGCAATCAATGCAAAGAAAGAGAGTAAAACAAAATAATGGGAAAGAATACAGACCTCTTCAAAAAAAAAAAAAATAGAGATACCAAGGGAACATTTCATGCAAAGATGGGCTTGATACAGGACAGAAATGGTATGGACCTAACAGAAGCAGAAGATGTTACAAGAAGTGGCAAGAAAACACAGAAGAACTGTACAAAAAAATTTCACAACCCAGATAATCACAATGATGTGATTGCTCACCTAGAGCCAGACATCCTGGAATGTGATGTTAAGTGGGCCATAGAAAGCATGACTAAATCTTGAGTCCGAGACATCTGTTGTACATGCTGAGCCCCAGAGTCGAAGACTTTCCAACGCTTTTCTCTTCACTCCCTCTTTCTCTTTTGAACGTATATAATCAAGTCAAAATTAGACAATTTTTTTTCCTTGGCCATTCCAATTTATAGAAGAAACCCTTAGGAGAACAGGAATGTTATTTGTGTAAGGAGTCCATATAAATACATAAATAAAACAAGAATTTCCTTAGGAAAAAAAAAAAAAAAAGAAAGCATGACTAAAAACAAAGCTAGTGGAGGCTACGGAATTCCAGTTGACCTATTTCAACTCCTGAAAGATGATGCTGTGAAAGTGCTGCACTCAATATGCCAGCAAATTTGGAATACTCAGCAGTGGGCACAGGACTGAAAAAGATCAGTTTTCATTCCAACCCCAATGAAAGGCAATGATAAAGAATGTTCAAACTACCACACAATTACACTCATCTCACATGCTGGAAATTAATGCTTAAAATTCTCCAAGCCAGGCTTCAGCAAAACGTGAACTGTGAACTTCCAGATGTTCAACCTGGTTTTAGAAAAGGCTGAGGAACCAGAGATCAAATTGCCAACATCCTCTGGATTATTGAAAAAGCAGGAAAATTCTAGAAAACCACCTATTTCTGATTTATTGACTATGCTAAAGCCTTTGTGTGGATCATAATAAACTGTGGAAGATTCTGAAAGAGGTAGGAATACCAGACCACCTCACCTGCCTCTTGAGAAACCTATATGCAGCTCTGAAACCAACAATTAGAACAGGACATGGAACATCAGACTTGTTCCAAATAGGAAGAGGAAGACATCAAGTCTGTATATTGTCATCCTGCTTATTTAAATTTTATGCAGAGTGCATCATGAGAAACGCTGGGCTGCAAGAAGCACAAGCTGTAATCAAAATTGCCAGGAGAAATATCAATAACCTCAGATTATTATTATTATTCAGATGACACCACCCTTATGGGAGAAAGTGAAAAGGAACTAAAACACCTCTTGATGAAAGTGAAAGACGAGAATGAAAATGTTGGCATAAAGCTCAACAGTCAGAAAACTAAAATCATGGCATCTGGTCCCATCACTTCATGGGAAATAGATGGGGAAACAGTGTAAACAATGTCAGATTTATTTATTATTTATTTTATTTTATTTTATTTTATTTTATTTTTAGGGGGGTGATCCAAAATCACTGCAGATGGTGATTGCAGCCATAAAGTTAAGACAGTTACTCCTTGGAGGGAAAGTTTTGCCCAACCTACATAACATATAAAAATCAGAGACATTATTTTGCCAATAAAGGTCCATCTAGTCAACGTTATGTTTATTTATTTATTTATTCCATTGGTCATGCATGGATGTAAGAATTGGATTGTGGAAAAGACTGAGTGCAAAATAATTGATGCTTTTGAACTTTGGTGTTGGAGAACACTCTTGGGATTCCCTTGGACTGCAAGGAGGTCCAACCAGTACATACTAAAGGAAATCAGTCCTAGGTGTTCATTGGATGGATTGTTGCTAAAGCTGAAACCCCAGCACTTTGGCCACTTCATGCTAAGAGTTGAGCCATTGGAAATGTCTCTGATAATGAGAGGGATTAGGGGCAGGATGAGAAGGGGATAACAGAGGTTGAGATGTCTAGATGGAATCACTGTCTCGAAGGACATATGTTTATGTGAACTCTGGGAGTTGGTGATGGACAGGGAGGCCTGGTGTGCTGCAACTCATGGGGTTGCAAAGAATTGGGCATGACTGTGAGACTGAAGTCAAACGAGTGAACTGATTTTTTTGCTGAGCATATCATTGGTAATATATGAAAGGGACAAGTGTAATATATATATTAGAACCCGTTCAATTGATATTTCTTGTGTTAATTCATTATACTCCTGTCTGACACTCTGTATTACACAGACTGTCACCATCGTGTATTCTCAATCCATGGGATTTTCAAGGAAAAGAAATAGGAATGTGTTGCCATCCTTAGTTCCAAGAGATCTTCAGAACCCATGGATCGAACCTTCATCTCTTATGACTTCTGCGTTAGAAGGCAAGTTCCTTAGTACAAAGACTCCCTGGGCAACCATTAATTTCTATATAGCTACACGTATACATGCATATGTATATGTCGAAAGCTTAGGTATATAATTTTGCTGTTTTTAGGTATCAGTATATATTTTGTAGGAGGTATATAACTACAGATATGTACTTTTGCAGAATTTGATGATTTGCTAAAAGTGCTTTCACTTACATTCTCCTCAGAGAATTATCCGATTTCCGTTGTGACTTACACTTTAAAATATCGGTCCTTTAGGAATGCCTTGTTTAATTTTCCACACATTGAAAAATTTGAAAACAAGTTAGAAATCCAATTTCTAAATTTTAGCTCCACTTCCTGGTTTTCAGACAACACACTTGCTATGATTAAAATACTAGACCTGTGTTGTGCCTTAATGCAGTCCTTTTTTTGAGAATATTCCAGAGAAATTTCAGATACATATGAAAATATATGTGTATGTGTGTGTATGAATATGCATCAGTTCAGTTCAGTAGCTTAGTCATGTCCAACTTGTTGCGAGCCCATGAATCACAGCACGTCAGGCCTCCCTGTCCATCACCAATTCCCGGAGTTCACTCAGACTCACGTCCATTGAGTCAGATGCATATCCAGCCATTTCATCCTCTGTCATCCCCTTCTCCTCCTGTTCCCAATCACTCCCAGCATCAGAGTATTTTCCAATGAGTCAACTCTTCACATGAGTTGGCCAAAGTACTGAAATTTCAGCTTCACCATCATTCCTTACAAAGAAATCCCAGGGCTGATCTCCTTCAGAATGGACTGGTTGGATCTCCTTTCAGTTAAAGGGACTCTCAAAAAATCTTCTCCAACACCGTAGTTCAAAACTATCAATTCTTCGGTGCTCAGCTTTCTTCAAGTTCCAACTCTCACATGCATACATGACCACTGGAAAATCCATAGCCTTGACTAGATGGACATTTGTTGGCAAAGTAAAGAACACATTCAGATCATATCAGATCAGTCACTCAGTCGTGTCTGACTCTTTGCGACCCCATGAATAGCAGCACGCCAGGCCTCCCTGTCCATCACCAACTCCCGGAGTTCACTCAGACTCACGTTCATCAAGTCAGTGATGCCATCCAGCCATCTCATTCTCTGTCGTCCCTTTCTGCTCTTGACCCCAAACCCTCCAAGCATCAGAGTCTTTTCCAATGAGTCAATTATTCACCTGAGATGGGCAAATTACTGCAGTTTCAGCTTTAGCTTCATTCCTTCCAAAGAAATCTCAAGGCTGATCTCTTTCAAAATGGACTAGTTGGATCTCCTTGCAATCCAAGGGACTCTCAAGAGTCTTCTCAAACACCACACTTCAAAAGAATCAATTCTTAGGCTCTCAGTCTTCTTCAAAGTCCAACTCTAACATGCATACATGACCACAGGAAAAACCATAGCCTTGACTAGATGAACCTTTGTTGGCAAATTAATGTCTCTGCTTTTGAATATGCTATCTAGGTTGGTCATAACTTTCCTTCCAAGGAGTAAGTGTCTTTTAATTTCATGGTTGCAGTCACCATCTGTAATGATTTTGGAGCCCAGAAAAATAAAGTCTGACACTGTTTCCACTGTTTCCCCATCTATTTCACATGAAGTGATGGGACCGGATACCATGATCTTCGTTTTCTGAATGCTGAGCTTTAAGCCAACTTTTTCACTCTCCACTTTCACTTTCATCAAGAGGCTTTTTAGTTCCTCTTCACTTTCTGCCATAAGGTGTGTCATCTGCATATCTGATGTTATTGATATTTCTGCCAGCAATCTTGATTCCAGCTTGTGCTTCTTCCAGCCCAGTGTTTCTCATGATGTACTCTGCATATAAGTTAAATAAACACGGTGACAATATACAGCCTTGACGAACTCCTTTTCTTATTTGGAAGCAGTCTGTTGTTCAATGTCCAGTTCTAACTGTTGCTTTCTGACCTGCATGCAAATTTCTCAAGAGGCAGATCAGGTGTTCTGGTATTCCCATCTCTTTCAGAATTTTCCACAGTTTTTTGTGACCTACACAGTCAAAGGCTTTGACATAGTCAATAAAGCAGTAATAGATGTTTTCCTGGAACTCTCTTGCTTTTTTCATGATACAGCAGATGTTGGCAATTTGATCTCTGGTTCCTCTGCCTTTTCTAAAACCAGCTTGAACACCAGGAAGTTCACGGTTCACATATTGCTGAAGCCTGGCTTGGAGAATTTTGAGCATTACTTTATTAGTGTGTGAGATGAGTGTGATTGTGCGGTATTTGAGTATTATTTTGCATTGCCTTTCTTTAAGATTGGAATGAAGACTGACCTTTTCCAGTCTTGTGGCCACTGCTGAGTTTTCCATATTTGCTGGCATATTGAGTGCAGCACTTTCACAGCATCGTCTTTCAGGATTTGGAATAACTCAACTGGAATTCTATATGCATAGAGATAAATATACACACAACATAGTATATATGCCTATTTGAATATGTCAGTGTAGGTACATAATTGTAAATATACATACACATATACATATATACATATATTTTACCCTTCATTGATCTTGCAGTGTTTCAAGGCATGTTCTTCAAATTTATATTTTGCTTTCAGTCTCCTGTTTCTTTGGGATTTGCACTAAAACCCTATTAGTTATTTTCACATTACTTTTGGTCCTTTGTATAGCCTGTTGAGGTAGAAGCCCACAGCAACGTTCTGTGTTGAGGTAGAAGCCCACCCCCACCTTCTATGAGAGTATAAGCATCTTTCTACAAATAGTAACTTTTTCTGAGGTTGCAGAGAATTGACACCACTGTGAACTAGGAAATTTGCCAGTCATATAAGTAAACAAAGGATGATGCAGTCATCAAGGCCTAAGCCATTGCATCCATCTGTAAATGTGAAACATGGGGGAACTCTTGATGAAATCAAGTTCCCCACTATCAAGTCCTTCAGGCTGCCACCAGTGTTGCCTGAAGAACTGACTTGAGGCAGAAATAATAGACACTAGCCCTAGTTAAGGTGATTATCAAAGGAATTTTTCAAGGATCCCAGATTATTGAACTTTCCCATAGGTGGAAAATATCTCAGTCAATTCACTTGAGGTGTCCAGTTTTTCTTTTGTTAACCATAATATTAGGACAGTCTCCATACCTGATCGTTGTACCAAAACTTCTGAAAAACCTATCCTTCTTCAGAACAGTCTTTTTGAAATACTTGAGAAATTGCTCTGCATGATTAAATCCTTCTTAGAATGAAAGGCCTGAGGAAGAAAACGTAATTCTCCACTATTAGGCTATGCATTATTCCCAGTAAGTAGTACACATTCTAGAATTGCAATATAAGGGATTCTTGTGTAGCCCCTCAGTTTTAGCCTATGTTTACTAATTCTTACTTAGCATAGTTCTGAAATTCAAAGGTCAGCTATTAGTTATTAAAACTTGAGGGGATTCATGGTTCATAATTTGTTGACATCAATTTATGAAAATATATAACCATATATGTTTACTTAAAAACAAAACAAAACAAAACAAAACCTCTTTACTTTTAGAAACAATCACAGGTTAGTGAAGTGAAGAGACACAAGTGTAGAGTCTGAATTTTTTTCTGGCTAACTTAGCTCTTCATTTAAGGTTTGTTTTTTGTTTTGTTTTGTTTTGTTTGTTTGTTTGTTTTTTGTCTATACACACTAAAGCAGTCCTGGAGACACATTTTACTTGACATGCACTGTGATGCTTTGTAACTTGTAAAAGTTAGCCAAGGACTGATTTTCTTTCTTCACTTGAAACAAAATGATTAAAATTTGGAGTGTAATTAACTTACAATGTTGTGTTAGTTTCTGCTGTCCAGCAAAATAAAGCAGTTATTAGTAAATATAGCTGAGCATCCCTTTAGAGCAGTCCTCCCATCTCCCTCTTGGGCCTCCTCTCCTATCCCACAACCCACTTCACTGGAACACTACATGGCACTAGCTATCTACTACATACTTAGTATTTTATATATGTCAGTGCAGTTTGTTCAATTCATCCCATTCTCTCCTTCCCACACTGTTTCCACAAGTTTTTTTTTTTTTTGGTATGACTTCATCTCTTCCTTCCCTCCAAATGGGTTTTTCAGTACCTTATTTCTAGATTCCTCTTATATGTATTAATATTCAATATTGGTCTTTCCATTTTTTGATTACTGCACAGTGTAGTAGTCTCTGGAATCATCTTCACCTCTACAAATTATCCAACTCTGTTCCTTTTTATGGATGAGTAATTTTCCATCCTATATATGTACCATAGCTTCTTTATCCATTCTTCGTTCGATAGACATTGAGGCTGCTTCCCTTTATTGGCTCCTCTAAATGGTGTTACAATGGTTCCTGGCACACATATCTTTTTCATTAAGCTTTCCTTTGAGTATATGACAAATAGTGGGATTGTTGGGTTAAATGGTAGTTTTATTCCTGGCTATCTAAGGAACTTCCATACTGTTTGGTATCACGGCAGTATCATGTATATTCCTAACAATAGTGCAGGAGTGCAAGGAGGATTCTCTTTTCTCCACACCATCTCATTTGTATATCATTATGTAATCATATAAATATATTTATATACACATTTATATTTACTTCTTTATTTGGTTGCCAAACACATCAATTGCTGCATGTGGAAACTAATTCCATGGCTAGGGGTCAAACCTGGGACCCCTGCATTGGGATCATGGTGTCTTTACCATTGGACCAGAAAGGCAGACCCCTGTTGTAGGTTAAAAATAATAATAAATTATAATAATAATAAATTATAATAATAATAATAATGGCCATTTGGAATGGTGTGAGTTTATGTGTCATTGTGGTTTTGATTTGTGTGTCTTTGTTAAGTTAAGGTAGTTTTTGCTATGTTCAGTTTTTGGAGAATTCTATCACAAACACTTGTTGAATTATATAAAAAATAATTCAACATCTATTGAGGTGATCATATGGTTTTAGTCCTTCACTATACATTGATATGCAGCTACTGAAAAACGGTACCATATCTGGGATAAACACCCCACTTGATAATGATGTTCAATCTCTTTAAGGTATTGGTGAACTTTTTTTTTTTTTTTGCTCGTATTTTGCTAAGGATGTTTGCCTCTGTTCATCTGTGTGATATTAGCCTCTAACTTTCCTTTTCTGTGTTATATTGGTGTTGATATCAGGGTGATAGTGCCCTTGTAGGATGACTTTGTGGGTTTTCCTTCCACTGTGGAAGTTTGGAAGAGTTTCAGAAGTGCATGTGTTAGCAATTCTCTGACTGGTTCGTAAAATTTCCATATGAAGCCATATGGTTTTAATTTTGTCAACTGGAAATTTTTCATCACAGTTTCAGTATTAGTGTTGTTATTGCTCTGTTCATATTTCTGTTTTGTCTTAGTTGAATTTATGAGCATTTGTCCATGGATTTCAGATTCTAAATTGTATTGACTTATAGTTGTTTCCTGTATCTCTTATGATTCCTTGTTACTTCTGTGGTATAAATAATAATGTCATCCTTTGTCATGTCAAATTTGATTGATTTAAGAGTTTGTCCTTTTTTTTCTTGATAAGTCTGGACCATGATTTGACTGTTTTGTTTCTCCTCTCCAACAGAGCCCTTTTAGTGATACTGATTTCGGGTATTTTTTTCATCATTTATTTTCTTTAATTTCTGCTCTGATTTTTGTTTTCCCCCCCTTCTATTCACTTTGGGGATTTGTGTCTACTTCTTTCTCTAAATGCTTTAGATATAAGGTTATGTTGATTACTTGAGATATGGTACCCCATTCCAGTACTCTTGCCTGGAAAATCCCATGGATAGAGGAGCCTGGTGGTTTGCAGTCCATGGGGTCGCTAAGAGGCAGACACCTCTGGGCGAATTCACTTTCACTTTTCATTTTCATGCATTGGAGAAGGAAGTGGCAACGCACTCCAGTGTTCTTGCCTGGAGAATCCCAAGGACAGGGGAGCCTGGTGGCCTTCCGTCTATAGGGTCGCGCAGAGTTGGACACGACTGAAGCAACTTAGCAGCAGCAACAGTAGTATTTAGCAACTTCACTCTTTTACTGCTTTACCATAACTTTCTGTAACTTTTGGAAAGTCCATAACTTTCAGATAATCATGTTTTTAACATTATTTGCTTTTTTTTTTTTTTCTTTTTTTCTTTACCTTTTCTCTGATTTCATCAGTGATCTCTTGGCTATGTAGATTTGTATTTATTAACCTAAAGGGATTTGTGTTTTCCACAGTCCCTGCCCTCAAAATCTGATATGTAAATCATAGCATTGTGGTTAAAAAAAGAGATTGATATAATTGCCATTATCTTAAATTTATCAAGGCTTGATTTGAGATCCCGTTTGTGTTTGTCTTGGAGATATTTCACTTTCACTTTAGAAAAATGTATATTCTGCTGTGTTTGGGTGAAATGTCCTATAAGTATCAATTAACTTTGTCAGGTCTCTTCTTCCTTTGAACCCTTGTGTTTCTTTTTAAACTTCATTTTTATATTAGAGGATAATTTCTTTCCAATGTTGTGTTAGCCTATAGTTGATGTGTGTCCATTTTTGTGTTGTTACTTATTCATTTTTCTAGGCCCTTCAGAAATGCTTCTCATCTTTTCTCCATACCATTTCTCCAATGTTTTATCACCTTTAATACCATAAACTTCCAAATATTTTTCAGGGAGCCTGCCTATTTTTTCTTTCATTATGTTTTGAGTTTTTAACATGTTGCTTTGCCCACAATATGTTTTTCTGTCTTCACATTTCCCTATTTACTGTGTTAATGGTCATTTCTTCCCAGACTGTGGGGTTATAGTTATTGCTCCTAGTCTCCATTCCAAGTTGATAAAGTTGGGTTAGTGGCTAGTGTGGGCTTTGGAGAGGGAGAGACTGGCAACTATATTCTTGAGCCTGCAGCGGAGTCTTCCCTCTCTAATGGTGAGATCATGTCTGTTCGTGTCATTTGCAGGTGTTTATGGGATTAGTTTGACATTAGGCAGTCTGTCTGCTGATGATTTAGTTTGTGTTTCTGTCTTGGTTGTTGTGTGGTATGAGGCATCAGTCCTGGGTTGTGCAGGAAGTTGGGTGGAGTGCATCTTAGATTAAGAAAGAGGTCTTCATGAAGACTATCACCAGGTAATATTCACTGTAGACAGGAATTATCTGGTGTTCCACGATCCTGCTCTTAGTGCAAAAGGTTTTTTCTGAATAAAAATTATTCGGGATTTTTGGCCTCCGGAGGAAAGGAATTCAATCTGGGGCCAGAGAAAAAGCTTGATCTCTCAGGGCTTTGTGTAATAAAATTTTATTAAAGTTTAAATGAGATAGAGAAAGCTTCTCACATAGGCATCAGAAGGGGGCAGAAAGAGTACCCCTCTGCTAGTCTTAGTTGGATGTTATATAATCACTGCTGCTGCTGCTAAGTCACCTCAGTCGTGTCCGACTCTGTGTGACCCCATAGACAGCAGCCCACCAGGCTCTCCCGTCCCTGGGTTTCTCCAGGCAAGAACACTGGAGTGTGTTGCCATTTCCTTCTCCAATGCATAAAACTGAAAGTGAAGTCGCCCAGTCGCGTTTGACTCTTTGCACCCCCATGGACTGCAGCCCACCAGGCTCCTCCATCCATGAGATTTTCCAGGCAAGAGTACTGGAGTGGGGTGCCATCGCACTAGCAGTCTGTTAATGAAATAAAGGAATGTATTAAAACTCAAAATGGCATCAGTCTTCTCACCCATTAGAAGCTACAGTAGAGAAGGCAATGGCAACCCACTCCAGTACTCTTCCCTGGAAAATCCCATGGGCAGAGGAGCCTGATAGGCTGCAGCCCATGGGGTCACAAAGAGTCAGACATGACTGAGCTACTTCACTTTCACTTTTAACTTTCATGCATTGGAAAAGGAAATTGCAACCCACTCCAGTGTTCTTGCCTACAGAATCCCAGGGACAGGGGAGCCTGATGGGCTGCCGTCTATGGGGTAGCACAAAGTTGAACATGACTGAAGCGACTTAGCAGCAGCAGCAGCAGCAGCAGCAGCAATAGTAGGAGTTTTAGCAAGCATTTGTAATTTAAAAGCTTTCATGCTACTAGAAACAAATCCAGTTACAGATGCAGGGAAAAATAGTCATTCAAACAAGTTAAAATCAAAGTTAAAAGTCACTTTATGTCTATAGTTAAAGTGCAACGTGTTGCACCATTCCATTTTAGTTTTGATAGATGTCATCAGATGAAGAAGAGGCATCACATATGGTTGTTGTCAAAGGTATTCACAGAAGTTGTGAAAGTCTTTTCCTTGAAATGGAGGTGTCCATCATGGAAAGTCTTCCGCTGATGAAAAGGGGAGTGCTCCGCAGAACCAGCAGTTAGACCAGTTGTGGAATGCAGCATAGGAGTGAGCCCAAGGGAAGAAGGCATTGTCTTGTGGATCAAACAGCAGACTTAGGACTTTTGAAGTCAGCAGAAGTAGGCTCACATAGCTTATCAGGCCCATCAGAAGATTACAAAACCAGGACATAGAAAGTAAAGACATAAAATGAACTCACTTAGTTCTGGTCAGGGTGCCACGTCTTAACTCGAGTGTGATGTATCTACGAATCAACTCCTGGCACTTTGACAGCTGTGGGAGAATGAAATAATAACCTGATAAGGGCCTTCCCAGAGGGGCTCAAGGGATGGGCCCCCAGATCCCAATGTTTTTATGAGGACCTCCATTCCTGGCACATATAGAGGCATGCTTGACTCAGGCTAGGTCAGGAGTCATCTCCCCGACTTCTGTTAATGCATGTAGAAAAGCTGAGAGCTGAGTTACATAACTAGTAATTCTAAGGCTTCAGGGTCTATTACAATGTCTGTGCATAAGAAAGGCCTTCCATAAATACATTAAAGGAAGAGAGTACCTCCTTTCTTGGGGCAGTTCAAGCTCTCATTAAAGCTATGGGTAGGACTTAAATCCAACTGTCCTATGTATCTTGAGTTAATTTTTGCAGATGTCTTTTGGTAATGTCATTAGCTTCCCAACCTTTCTTGATGATCGGGGTCTCCAGGAACAGTGTAAGTGATATTCTATTCCTAGAGCTTTAGATACTCCCTGAGTTACAGCAACAGTAAAGACAGAGCCATTGTCACTCTAAGGGCTCCGTGGCAGCCCAAACCTGGGGATAATTTAATGGATTAAAATCTTTATATCCTCCTTATTGTACTCGACAACAGGGAAAAGACTGAACCGATCCAGTAAAAGTATCTACCCAAACTTGTAAGCAAGACTATCCATTAGCTTTTGGCATATGAGTAAAATAAATTTCCCAGGCCTCGCCAGGATACTTCCCACTTCGTTGTTATCCAGATATTGCCAGCTTTGCCATCTTTGGGTTACTTTTCTGACAAACCTCAACCCTTTTGATAATATTCTTTGAAGTTTTCATTACATTTTTTCCTTCAAACAAACGAGAAGCCATTTAGTAAGTACTCTCTGTATGCAAATGAAAATTCTGTTGTAAACCCTTAAGAATTTTCCTCTAAGCATTTTCAGGAATTATAATGGTCCATCCTTGGATTGTAACCAATCTTTATCAATAAATTTTGCTTCTCTTTTCTCATATCTTTCTAATCCTTGTTCAGTATATTGTGGTTATTCCTGTTCCACAGGACCTGTCCAAATCAAAGGTGTCTGTAGTAAAGGTGTTTCCTAAAGTGCTGCTTTTCTGTCATGATAGTCAGCCAACTGATTACTTTGGGCTACTTTACTCCCATCTCTGCTGTGCCCTTAGCAATGCATATCAGCTAATTCTTTAGGACAATCATATCAGATCAGTAAATCAGTCGTGTTCAACTCTTTGCAACCCCATGAATTGCAGCACGCCAGGCCTCCCTGTCCATCACCAACTCCGGGAGTTCACTCAGACTCATCTCCATCGAGTCAGTGATGCCATCCAGCCATTTCATCCTCTATCGTATCCTTCTCCTCCTGCCCCCAATCCCTCCCAGGATCAGAGTCTTTTTCTGATGAGTCAACACTTCGCATGAGGTGGTCAAAGTACTGGAGTTTCAGCTTTAGCATCATTCCTTCCAAAGAAATCCCAGGGCTGATCTCCTTCAGAATGAACTGGTTGGATCTCCTTGCAGTCCAAGGGACTCTCAAGAGTCTTCTCCAACACCACAGTTCAAAAGCATCAATTATTCGGTGCTCAGCCTTCTTCACAGTCCAAACCTCACATCCATATCTAACCACAGAAAAAAACCATAGCCTTGACTAGATGAACCTTTGTTGGCAAAGTAATGTCTCTGATTTTAAATATGCTATCTAGGTTGGTCATAACTTTCCTTCCAAGGAGTAAGTGTCTTTTAATTTCATGGCTTCAGTCACCATCTGTAGTGATTTTGGAGCTCAGAAAAATAAAGTCTGACACTGTTTCCACTGTTTGCCCATCTTTTTCCCATGAAGTATTGAGACCGGATGCCATGATCTTCGTTTTCTGAATGTTGAGCTTTAAGCCAACATTTTCACTCTCCAGTTTCACTTTCATCAAGAGGCTTTTGAGTTCCTCTTCACTTTCTGCCATAAGGGTGGTGTCATCTGCATATCTGACGTTATTGATATTTCTCCCAGCAATCTTGATTCCAGGTTGTGGTTCTTCCAATTCAGCGTTTCTCATGATGTACTCTGCATATAAGTAGAATAAACAGGGTGACAGTATACAGCCTTGACGAACTCCTTTTCCTATTTGGAACCAGTCTGTTGTTCCATCTCCAGTTCTAACTGTTGCTTCCTGACCTGCATACACATTTCTCAAGAGGCAGATCAGGTGGTCTGGTATTCCCATCTCTTTCAGAATTTTCCAGTTTATTGTGATCCACACAGTCAAAGGCTTTGTCATAGTCAATAAAGCAGAAATATATGTATTTTTTCTGGAACTGTCTTGCTTTTTTCTATGATCCAGCGGATGTTGGCAATTATATAGCAGCTAAAATCTTTCAATCTCTCTGAAATGCTTAATAGCTTCTCCTGTTGCTGTTTTAAGCTTTCTTTCCATATTGCAGCATGATCATGTAAAGTCAAATAAGCATACTTAGAATCAGTGTTGATATTCACTCGTTGTCTCTTGCTTAACTCTAGAGCTATGGTCAGAGTCACAAGCTCCGCTAACTGAGCACTGGTTCCCTGGGACAGAGATTTTGCTTCCAAATCCTGTTCAGCAGTCACCACGGCATAACCTCTTTTAAGCTTTCCATCCCGAACAAAAGAACTGCCATCTGTAAATATTTCCATGTCAGGATTGTCTAATGGGATATCCATTAGATCCTCCCCAGCTGCATAGCTTAAAGGTAGGAATTGGGAGCAATCATGATCAGGTGTTTCATTTTCCTTCTCAGGAAGGAAAGTGGCAGGATTTAAATTTCCACAAACTTTAAGTTAGTTACTGGTCTTTCTAACAACAATGACTGATATTTAAGAAGCCTACTGTCTGTAATCCAATTATTAACCTTAGAATTTAAGATTCCACTCACATTGTGAGAAGTCAGTGCATTAAGGTTTCATCCATTAATTATCTTTAAAGCTTCAGGTGCTAATAAACCGCTTCCCCAATTACTCTTAGGCAGTGGGCCCACCCACGTGAAATTACATCTAATTTTCTGCTTAGACAAAACAATAGGTTGCTGGTGAGGCCCTCGGAGTTGTGTCAAAACCCCAAGGCCACAGCTTTTCTTTCAAAGATAAACAAATTAAATTCTTACTCTGTGAGCAAGCTTAGAGCTGCACCTTGCAGGAAAGCAGTCTGAAGACCCTTAAAAGCCCTTTGAGTATCTGGAGACTAAAACAGTTTGTTGGTTTGGGCCTGCTGAGGTTCAACTATAAGTTTATATAAAGGCCAGTCAAGTTCCCCATAACCCAGAATCCAAATGCGACAATAACCTGTGATTCCCAAAGTGAACCGAAGTGAAGTGAAATTGCTCAGTTGTGTCCGACTCTTTGCGACCCCATGGACTGTAGCCTACAAGGCTCCTCCCTCCATGAGATTCTCCAGGCAAGAGAACTGGAGTGGGTTGCCATTTCCTTCTCCGGGGGATCTTCCCACCTCAGGGATTCAACCTAGGTCTCCCACATTGCAGGCAGAAGCTTTAACCTCTGAGCCACCAGGGAAGGCTTCCCAAAGATCCTTGTGATTCCCAAAAATCCTCTCAAGTGTCTTAAAGTCATAGGTAGGGGATGATTTAGTACAGGTTTAATTCTCTCAGGGCCTATGGCCCTAGTCCCTTCTGATATGATTAGGCCCAGATATCTGACCGATTGTTGACAAAGATGAGACTTTTCTCTTGATGTCTTGTAAGCACATCCTATCAGAAAGTTTAAGAAATCTTCTGAGGCTCATGAACAAGCTTCTTCTGTCTTTGCACAGAGCAAACAATCATCTTCATATTGTAACACCACCACTCCAGAGCTATTAAAGATTTTTAGATCCCGTGACAAACATTTTCCTAATAAGTAAGGACTGTCATAAAATCCCTGGGGCAAAACTATCCAGGTTAACTGAGAAGCTGCTGCATAGGGTCTTCAAATAGAAATATATTTTTCTCTGCCAAAAGGCACAGTATAGGAGGCATCTTTCAAATCAATTACTGAGAAATATTTGGCTTGTTCATGAATTTCAGAAAATAGAGTATGAGGATTAGGCACCATGGGGTGTAAAGGAACTACAGCCCCATTTATTATTCATACATCTTGAACTAGTCTCCATTTACCAGACTCTCGCAGGAAATTAATAGCCCCAGCTCCTTTAAATTTTCAATGATGGGCTTTAACCCATTCTACTTTGCCAATAAAGGCCCTTCTAGTCAAGGCTATGTTTTTTCCTGTGGTCACGTATGGATGTGAGAGTTCGACTGTGAAGAGAGCTGAGTGCTGAGGAATTGATGCTTTTGAACTGTGGTGTTGGAGAAGACTCTTGAGAGTCCCTTGGACTTCAAGGAGATCCAACCAGTCCATTCTGAAGGAGATCAGTCTTGGGATTTCTTTGGAAGGACTGATGCTAAAGCTGAAACTCCAATACTTTGGCCACCTCATGAGAAGAGTTGACTCATTGGATAAGTCTCGGATGCTGGGAGTGATTGGGGGCAGGAGGAGAAGGGGATGACAGAGGATGAGATGGCTGGATGTCATCACTGATTCGAGGGACATGAGTCTGAGTGAACTCCGGGAGTTGGGGATGGACAGGAGGCCTGGCATGCTGCATTCATGGGGTGGCAGAGTTGGACATGACAGAGCTACTGAACTGAACTGAACTAACCTCAGATTTCAGTGGATACTGCTCCTTATGTGTAAATAAGTGAGGGTCGTTGAGCTTGACAACTACAGGAATAACATTTTGTGCTCGACCCGCAGATTTTCCATCAGACCATATTCTAGGATTTACATTTTGTTCAACTAAAGGGAGAGAAAGGGAGGGGTCCATATTCATGAAAACAGAGACATGGACCTTCCTTAGTATATCCCTCCCCAAAAGGGGTGAAGGAGATTCTGTCAGGATCAGAAACTCGTGTGAAAATAGCACAGAATATCAGTTACAAGATAATGAATAACTGAAATAATGCCTTTTGGTTTTTCCGCAGTCCCATTATGGAAGCAGATTGGGAAGAAAGTGGGCCAGGGGCATCAGTCAAATCAGATCAGATCAGTCACTCAGTCTTGTCTGACTCTTTGTGACCCCATGAATCGCAGCATGCCAGGCCTCCCTGTCCATCACCAACACCACCAACACCTGGAGTTCACTGAGACTCACATACATCAAGTCAGTGATTTGTTTGGTCCACACACTATGCCCATTTCTGGTCGGTTCCCAAAGGAGATATTGGGTGCCTCTTGGCCTTGGCAGGTCCGTATAAACCCCCAACAGTGTCTGCAATAAGCCATATGGGATCACACTGGAACTGCAGAGAAGGGCTCCTCACTTGCTTCATGCAGGGCATTTCATTCATTCACACAAGGACACTGTAGAATTAGTAATGTACAGCAGAAAATGTGTTTGCTAGGAGGAAAAAGAACTAAAGCTCCAAGTATCCTCACCTTCTCCTGAAGAATCCTGGACAAGTCCCCAAGATGAAAGATTGTTGCTGAATGAAAAGATGACAGGATTTTTGGCTTCTGGAAGATAATTCAATCTGGGGCCAGATAGAAGGCTTGATCACTCAGAGCTTTGTGTAATAAATTTTTATTAAAGTATAGAGGAGATAGAGGAAGCTTCTGACATAGGAATCAGGAGTGGGCAGAAAGTGTACCCCTCTGCTACTGTTCAGCTGAATGTTATATAGTAACTAGCAGTCTTTTAATGAAAGAAAGGAATGTCTTAAAACTCAGAAATGAGGTACTTATGAGTGAGGCAGCAGGGACCTCACTCATAAGATGCACTTTGGGGTTATCTTGGCACCAGATGATTCATCCCAGGCCATAAAATGATTAACTTGAATCTTGAAGAAGGACAGATTATCATACAAATAGTTTCCTTTATACAGATTAGGGAAACGATATCTGAGTATAATGAACTGGTTTGTCAAGTAGGTTGTGAGCCATTAGGCAGAACCGACTTGAGGACAGAGTTTGGGGTAAAGGCATAGTACATTAAAAAAGCTTCAGACAAACATTTCCATAAGAAAAATGCATTGGTTATCTCTAGGTTTGAGAATACTTAACTTCAGGTGGAACCAGGTATCATTATGGCAGTGCAGCATTTTAAGAGAAAATTCCTTTTAAATTTGTATATAGAATGAAAAAAAAAAATCCCTAGTTTGTTTCCTCCTGCTGCTTAAGAAAGAAAAAAAAAACAAAAACAAAAACAAAAAAAACACCTTGCACTGGCAGGCTATTTCCTCCATTTGGAAACCGCTGGCTGTTACCGTCTCAAGTGCTCACACCCCAGAAGGTTAGGCCCAACTAATGCTCAGAGAAACACGATATCATAGTAAGAGGTTGAGGAGATTAAAAAAGTAGCATAGATAAATGGGGTGGGGGTAGGATAAAAGGTACCATAAGCAATAAACACTAGAGAGAAGACAACAGATTCATAAAGAGAATCAATAAAGTAAATCTCAAGGCGTAAAACACCACCAGAGCAGAGTGTCAACTGAAGAATAAAGAAAGCAAATCTGACAAGAAGATCAGATACAGCCCCCACAGAATAATAGAAAATCACAGTTAATATCAAAATGAATACCTGTAAAAAAAAAAAAAAAAAAAAAAAAAGGAAAAGAAAAGAAATGCAACAGAAACAAAAGGCACAGAAAATAGGAAACCAAAATAAAAGTAGAAATAGCTATACAAAAAAAAAAAATTATATATATATATATATAGTTGAAATAATCTTAAAAGACCAAAACAATGTGTACTAACAAATAAGCCTACAGCTGAGAAAAATAGTACACAAACAACACAAGAATTCAATGCATCAAAAGAATAACACATATTTCCTAGTGTCTCATCTGTCACTGTCCTACTCCCCAACATGAGCCAGAGGACAACTACGCCTCTTTGGGAAGCTCTCCAAAGATGGAGAGAACTGGAGTTTGGATCTCTCTAAGGACAGCTCAGACTCAAAACTGCTAAAATTTCTGTGTGTTCTTACAGCTGCCTGACCCTGGCATTTTCTTTCATTTGACCTCTTCTCATCTTTTGATGTATTCCATCGATACAGGGTCTGTGTCATTAATTGCATGCATTTAATCTGCAGCATGCATAACTGGTTGGAAGATTCCCAGTCTCTTCCTTAATGGTTCTGTCCCTGGGTCTCAGATGTAATTTTCACCCTTTCTCAAATGTAGTCACCAAAGGAGTCTGCCCTGAGACACTTGTGGAGCACTGGGGTATTTCTTGATGGGCACAGGAGGTGGTAAAGCTGCTAGGAATGCTGGAAACCTGGTGGTGCCCATTATGAATAGGAGCCACCAGGCAAGTGCCGAAGAGATTTGGCCATAATGGGATCCTTTTCTATCCTTTGTTTGCAGGAGCATGAGTGGTACTTCTGGCTGGTCTTTCTCTATTGCCTTGTAGTAGGTGTTAACAGGTGAGAAGAGGAGGGGCTACAAAGACATCTCTACCTCCTGAGTGTGACACAGCAGTAAGGCTCTGCCTATTTGGCAGTTTGGGAATTCTCAAAGGCATTACATGCTACCCAACTACTTGTACATGCTCCGTCAGGCCACATCCTCATAGTCATCAGTAGACCTCTCCCAGGATGGCTCTCTAAATCCCGTGTTCCAGCTTCCACACCCCCTGAACACTGGTTGAGCTGCATTGCATTTTGGGCCATATAGGCCCACAACATACATTGTCTGTGTGACTCTAGCTCTATACAAATTATATTTTATCAGCTGTTTTACCCTACTTCCTTTCAGTCCAAAGTAATTTACCATTTAGTGAAGGGGCTTGCCTCATTCTGGAAATCTCTTCCCTGCTTCTCCATCTCCAACCCCAAAGCACAGGTTTTGGCTTACTTCCTCTTATCCTCCTTCTTCCAAATTCATTCCTTTCCACCTAGGTATGTCTGACACCCACATGTGATACTCTGGTGACCAGGATCTTCTGCTAGTATTTATGTGATTCTCTAGGAGAATTATTGTGTGTGTAGAAGTATTTTTGTGATCCATTCACTGAGAGAGTTACATTTCCCATCCTCCTACATTTCAGGTTTCTTGGAACCTCTCAGGTTTTCCTGTCAAGCTGTATTATTCTTTCTTCCTCGACAGCAAAACATGAAAAATTAGTTGACATGAATTGATGTGTTTGATGAGAGCTTGCATACCTACACACAGGATGGGTACTACATTGACTTCCAACATGCAATCAATCACAATTATTGTGATTTTCTACAAAGTGGATAATCTTAACAGACTCATCAGTTCAGGTCAATTCAGTTCAGTCGCTCAGTCGTGTCTGACTCTTTGTGATCCCATGAATCACAGCACACCAGGCCTCTCTGTTCATCGCCAACTCTGGGGTTCACTCAGACTCACGTCCATCGAGTCAGTGATGCCATCCAGCCATCTCATACTCTGTTGTCCACTTCTCCTGCCCCCAATCCCTCTAAGCATCACAGACTTTTCCAATGAGTCAACTCTTCATACGAGATGGCCAAAGTACTGGAGTTTCAACCTTACCATCATTCCTTCCAAAGAAATCCCAGGGCTGATCTCCTTCAGAATGGACTGGTTGGACCTGCTTTCAGTCCAAGGGACTCTCAAGAGTCTTCTCCAACACCATAGTTCAAAAACATCAATTTTTCAGCGTTCAGCTTTCTTCACAGTCCAACACTCACATCCATACATGACCACTGGAAAAAAACATAGCCTTGACTAGACGGACCTTTGTTGGCAAAGTAAAGTCTCTGCTTTTGAATATGCTATGTAGATTGGTCTTAACTTTACTTTCAAGGAATAAGCATCTTTTAATTTCATGCCTACAGTCACCATCTGCACTGATTTTGGAGCCTCCAAAAATAAAGTCTGCAACTGTTTCCAGTTTCCCCATCTATTTCCCATGAAGTGATGGGACCAGATGCCATGATCTTCATTTTCAGAATGTTGAGTTTTAAGCCAACTTTTTCATTCTCCACCTTCACCTTCATGAAGAGGCTTTTGAGTTCCTCTTCACTTTCTACCATAATAATGGTGTCATCTGCATATCTGAGGTTATTGATATTTCTCCTGGCAATCTTGATTCCAGCTTGCGCTTCTTCCAGCCCAGCATTTCTCATGATGTATTCTGCATATAAGTTAAGTAAGCAGGATTACAATATACAGTCTTGACGTCCTTTTTTTACTATTTGGAACCAGTCTGTTGTTCCATGTCCAGTTTTAACTGTTGCTTCCTGACCTGCATACAAATTTCTCAAGAGGCAGATCAGGTGGTCTGGTATATTCATCTCTTTCAGAATTTCCCATAGTTTATTGTGATCCACACAGCCAAAGGCTTTGGCATAGTCAATAAAGCAGTAATAGATGTTTTCCTGGAACTCTTCTTGTTTTTTTTGATGATCCAGCAGATGTTGGCAATTTGATCTCTGGTTCCTCTGCCTTTTCTAAAACCAGCTTGAACAACTGGAAGTCCATGGTCTACGTATTGCTGAAGCCTTGCTTGGAGAATTGTTAGCATTACTTTACTAGCGTGTGAGATGAGTGCAATTGTGCGGTAGTTTGAGCATTCTTTGGCATTGCCTGTCTTTGGGATTGGAATAAATACAGTATACTAATGGGTGTGTGTGTGTGTGTGTGTGTGTGTGTGTGTGTGTGTATGAAATTTAGAAAGATGGTAACAGTGACCCTATATGTGACAGCAATATAGACACAAAAGTACAGAATAGTCTTTTGGACTCTGTGGGAGAAGGCTAAGGTAGAATAATTTGAGAGGATAGTATTGAAAAATGTGTATTGTAAAGTTTAGAAACAAAATAAAATTAAAAAAAAAAATAAAAATATGTATTACCATATGTGAAACAGATTGCCAGTTCAGGTTCGATACATGAGACAAGCTGTTCAGGGCTGGTGCACTGGGATGACCCTGAGGGATGGCATGGAAAAGGAGGTAGAAAGAATGCTCAGCATCAGGAAGACATGTAAACCCAAATCTGATTCATACCAATGTATGGAAACCCCCCTACAATATTGTAAAGCAATTTGCCTGTCAACTGCAGGGGACATGGGTTTGATCCTTTGTCTGAGTATACTGCACATGCTATGAAAGTAGATAACCCTGTTTGCTCCAACTACTGACCTGGGCGCCCTAGAGCTTCTGCTTTGCAAGAGAAGGCACTGCCATGAGAAGCTAGCTCTGCAGTGAAGTGTAGTCCCCACTTACTGCAACTTGAGAAACTTTGTGCACAGCAATGAAAACTCGGTGAACCTATTAATAAATAAATAAATTCTAAAAATTATAAATAAATAAACTCTAGATATGTAAATTTCTTCCATGTAATATGAAATTATTGTATTTTGTTGAATATCCAGATGTTTAATTTACTAAAGGAAATATGGAATTTATATATTTCAAATATAAAACTCAAGGGCAATATTCCTGAATGAAATATAAATTCTCTATATTTCACATACAAGTATCTTGGTGTATATTTTCCTATATGATTCTCTAAATTTCACATAGGAAAATCTAGGCATCAAATCTATTTGAAAGTTGGAATTCTCTATAATTCACATTTGAAATTCAGGATTGTTATGTTTCCTACTGCAAATGTGGAATTCCCTAATTTTGTATGAAAATCTGGGTGTAAATTTTCATAGATGAACAATGCAAATTTCTGTATTTCAATTCTTTACCATTGAAGCTACAGGGAACTTTAATCGTTTTAGGAAAACCTCCAAGATATTCTAAAATTAACACCAAAAATTGATGTCCTTTTCATCATAGCTGACCGTGATGTAAAACAGGAAGTTAAAAGGTATGTGGAATAACAGATAAGATAGGACATGGGGTACAAAAGGATACAGAACAAAGGCTAAAGGCGAAGTTTTGCAAATACAAAGGTTTAAAATGGAAACAGCGACAGACAGTGTCCTTGGGTTCCAAAATCACTGGTCACAGTGATTATAGCCATGAAAATTAGACTCTTGCTCCCAAGAAGAAAAGCTATAACAAACCTAGACACAATGTATTAAGAAGAGACATCATTTTGTCGACAAACGTCCGTGTATGCAAAGCTAGTATTTCACTCCCCGTGTGACCCTACAGAGGATGGCTTAGTTTAATGGAGTTAGACAAGGCGGTGGTCCATGTGATCGATGGTTTAGGTTTCTGTGATTGTGGTTTCAGTTTTTCTGCCCTCTAATGCCCTTTCTCAGCACCTAACATCTTACTGGAAGAAGGCAATGGCACCCCACTCCAGTACTCTTGCCTGGAGAATAACAGGGGTGGAGGAGCCTGGTGGGCTGCCGTCTGTGTGTCACACAGAGTCAGGCACGACTGAAGTGACTTAGCAGCAGCAGTAGCAACATATTACTGGGATTGCTCCTACTTTGGACGTGGAGTATCTATTCAGTGCTGCCACAGCAAAGCACAGCCACTGCTCTTTACCTAGGATGTTGGAGCTTGTGGCTCCAGCAAATTTGGAAAACTCAGCAATGGCCACAGGAATGGAAAATGTCAGTTGTCATTCCAATCCCAAAGAGAGGCAAGGACAAAGAATACTCAAAATATTATACAATTCCCTTCATCACATGCACTAATAAATTAATACTCACAATTCTCCAAGGCAGGCTTCAACAATATTTGAACTGTGAACATCCAGACATTTAAGCTGGTTTTGGAAAACATAGAGGAACCAGAGATCAAATTGAAAACATTCACTGGATCATTGAAAGCAAGGCAGTTCCAGACAAACATCTATTTCTGCTTTATTGAATATGCCAAAGACTTTGACAATATGGATCACAATAAACTGTGGAGAATTCTGAAAGAGATGGGAATAACAGACCACCTGACCTGCCTCTTGAGAAACATATATGTAGGTCAGGAAACAACAGTTATAACTGGACATGGAACAACAGACTGGTTCCAAATAGGAAAAGGAGTATGTCAAGGCTGTATATTGTCACCCTGCTTATTTAACTTATATGTAGAGTACATCTTGAGAAACACTGAGCTGGAAGAAACACAAGCTGGAATCAAGATTGTCAGGAGAAATATCAATAACCTCAGATATGCAGATTAAACCATTATTATGGCAGAAAGTGAAGAGGAACTAAAAAGCCTCTTGACGAAAGTGAAAGTGGAGAGTGAAAAGTTTGGTTTAAAGCTCAAAATTCAGAAAATGAAGATCATGGTATATGGTCCCATCACTTCATGGGAAATAGAGAAACAGTGGAAACAGTGTCGGATTTTATTTTTGGGGGGCTCCAAAATCACTGCAGATGGTGATTGTAGCCATGAAATTAAAAGATGCTAACTCTTTGGAAGGAAAGTTATGACCAACCTAGATAGCATATTGAAAAGCAGAGACATTACTTTGCCAACAAATGTCCATCTATTCAAGGCTATGATTTTTCCAGTGGTCATGTATGGATGTGAGAGTTGGACTGTGAAGAAAGCTGAGCGCTGAAGAATCGATGCTTTTGAACTGTGGTATTGGAGAAGACACTTGAGAGTCCCTTGGACTTCAAAGAGATCCAACCAGTCCATTCTGAAGGAGATCAGCCTTGGGGTTTCTTTGGAAGGACTAATGCTAAAGCTGAAACTCCAGTACTTTGACCACCTCATGCGAAGTGTTGACTCATTGGAAAATACTCTGATGCTGGGCGGGATTGGGGGCAGGAGGAAAAGGGGACGACAGATAATGAGATGGCTGGATGGCATCACTGACTAGATGCACGTGATTCTGAGTGAACTCCAGGTGTTCGTAATGGACAGGGAGGCCCGGCGTGCTGCAATTCCTGTGGTTGCAAAGAGTCGGACATGACTGAGCGACTGAACTGAACTGAACTGAACTGATGTATAGTATCATGTCATCTGCAAACAGTGAGAATTTTACTTCTTCTTTTCCAATGTGGGTTATTTTATTTTTTTTCTCTGATTACCATAGCTACCACATCCAAAATTATGTTGACTAATAGTGGTGAGAGTGGGCCCCCTTATCTTGTTCCTAATCTAAGAGGCAATGCTTTCAGATTTTCACCATTGAGAATACTGTTTGCTGTGGATTTTTCATATATGGCCTTTACTGTGTTGAGTTAGGTTCCTTCTATGCCAATTGTCTGAAAAGTTTTTGTCAAAGTGCTGAATTTTGTCAAAACCTTTTTTTGCATTTAGTGATATTATTGTGTGTGTGCTTTTTTTTTTTATGTTTCAATTTGTTAATGTAGTGTATCACATTGACTGATTTGCATATATTGCTGAATCCTTGCATCCCTGGGGTAAACCCAACTTGATCGTGGTGTATGATCTTTTTAATGTGTTGTTGAATTTCATTTGCTAAAAATTTTCTTGAGGATTTTTGCATCTATGTTCATTGGTAATATTGGCTTGTAATTTTATTTTTTTGTGTGTTATCATTGTCTGGTTTTGGTATCAGGGTGGTGGTGGCCTCATAGAATGAATTTGTAAGTGTTCCTTTCTCTGCAATTTTTTGAAAGAGTTTTAGAAGGATGGGACTTAGCTCTTCTCTAAATGTTTGACAGAATTCACCTGTGAAGACAGCTGGCCCTGGGCTTTTGGTTTATGGGAGATTTATTTTTAATCACAGTTTTTATTTCATTGCTTGTAATTGGGTTGTTCATAATTTATATTTCTTCCCGTCTACTGCTTGGAAGATGGAACTTTTCTAAGAATCTGTGCACTTCTTCCAGGTTGTCCATTTGATTGGTATGTAGTTGCTCATAATAGGCTCTTATATTCCTTTGTATTTGTTCATTGTCTGTTGTAACCTCTCTTTTGCATTTCTAATTTTCTTGATTTGATTCTTATATCTTTTTTTTTTTTCCCCTTGGTCACTCTGGCTAAAAGTTTGTCAGTTTTGTTTATTTTCTCAAAGAATCAGCTTTTAATTTTATTAATCTTTACTTTATTTCTTTCATTTATTTTTCATTTATTGTTGTTCTGATCTTTATGACTTCTTACCTTCTGCTTACTTTGGGGTTTCTTTGTTCTTCTTTTCCCAGTTGTTTTAGGTATAAAGTTTGGTTGTCTGTTCGATGTTTTCCTTGCTTCTTGAGGAAGGCTGCTGCTGCTGCTGCTGCTAAGTCGCTTCAGTCATGTCCGACTCTCTGTGACGCCATAGATGGCAGTGCACCAGGCTCCTCTGTCCCTGGGATTCTCCAGGCAAGAACACCGGAGTGAGTTGCCATTTCCTTCTTCAATGCATGAAATGAAAAGTGAAATTGAAGTTGCTCAGTCATGTCTGACTTGCAGCAACCTCATGGATTTCAGCCTACAAGGCTCCTCCACCTATAGGATTTTCTAGGCAAGAGTTCTGGAGTGGCTTGCCATTTCTGTCTCCGCTTGAGGTAGGTTTGTATTGCTATAAACTTCCCTCTTAGAACTGCTTCTGTGCACTCAGATTCTTTTCACTGAGCCATCTAGGAGGCCCACATCCAGTAGATCTTGATAAAAATGCAAGTTCTGATTCAGGAGGACTGGAGTAGGACTGAGATTCTGTGTTTCTACCTTCTATAAAGCTGGATGATTACTGAGCAAGATACTTTCAGGATCCCCTTTAAGTGCAGGTATTTCCTATGTCTGGGAAGGGGAACACAGAATTAAATATGCCTGACTTCATCGCTAAGTCGCTTCAGTCGTGTCTGACTCTGTGTGACCCCAGAGACGACAGCCCACCAGGCTCCCCCATCCCTGGGATTCTCCAGGCAAGAACACTGGAGTGGGTTGCCATTTCCTTCTCCAGTGCATAAAAGTGAAAAGTGAAAGTAAAGTCCTTCAGTCGTGTCCGACTCTTCGTGACCCCATGGACTGCAGCCTACCAGGCTCCTCCACTCATGGGATTTTCCGGGCAAGAGTACTGGAGTGGGGTGCCATTGACTTCACTAGAAAGTACTATTGAAAACCTGTTAGATAAATATTCTTCCCATGCCAAGAAAAAGTGGTTACCTGCTGGTGTCAGAAACCACTGACGCCAAGTGAGACATTTTACCTGAGGGCTCTCATAACACAAGTACACCTTGGCTCTGTGAAGCTCCAACTCAACCCCATGGCATAACAGGTGTGATAGGTGTCACTAAACGTGATACCATGGGAAGAGGTGCGCTGATTGCCATCCTAGAAAACAGTGGAGTTTAAGAAACATGTCTGAAAACATATAATATTATGTTGGTTTCAAGTGTATAGCATAACTATATTCGTATATGTTGTAAAATGATCACTGTGAAAAGTCTAGTTAACATTTATCAATGAACAATTTTTTTTTGTAGTTTTGTTTTTTTCTTACAATGACAATTTTTAAAATATACCCTCTGAGCAAATTTCAAAAATGCACAGTGTAGTATAGTTTTATTAACTATAGTCTCCGTGCTGTACATTATATCCCCAGGATTTATTTATCTTATATTTATGTGTGTGTATGATCTGATCTGATCTGGTGTGTATATAATATGTCCTACTGCTGCTGCTGCTAAGTCGCTTCAGTCGTGTCTGACTCTGTGCAATCCCATAGACGGCAGCCCACCAGGCTCCCCCATCCCTGGGATTTTCCAGGCAAAAACACTGGAGTAGGTTGCCATTTCCTTTTCCAATGTATGAAAGTGAAAAGTGAAAGTGAAGGCGCTTAGTCGTGTCTGACTCTTCACGACCCGATGGACTGCAGCCTACCAGGCTCCTCTGTCCACGGGATTTTCCAGGCAAGAGTACTAGAGTGGGTTGCCATTGCCTTCTCATAATATGTCCTACCCTGATGGTACTACTGAATTATATTACGAAAGTCCTGCAAGGAGTTTTGTTATGACTGGTTTAAAAATAATTAAGTGTTTTGTTTGTTTGTTTGTTTGTTTTGTTTTGTTTTTTTAATGAATTGAACAGTCTTAAAGTTCTCAGGAATTAATGGAAGTGAATTTACTCTCACACAACTTTATTTTAGCGGTAATTATGTTTTATATGTAGTATGCCAGCATTAAAGATAGTTTTCAAGATATTTTGCTAACTTAAATCCTGACACGTATACTAAAGTAACTATACAAGATGTGCAGGATGTGTTTTTGTTAAGGAAACAGAATACATTTTTTCCTAAAGTAAAATACTGGTTGTTCCAGCATGAAAAAGATGAAAGGGCAGGACAAAACCTGAATGGATATGGTTCTCAGAAAAGGGATTTTTTTTTTTTTTTCCTTGTGGTCATAGGTGGCTAAAAATCAATGGGTATGTTTACAAGATTTTAAGAACTGAGCTATAATATCACATAGTACACTGATGCAAAAATACAATTAGATTTTCTCTGTTAAACTGGAAACATTTCCTTAGATTATTGGTAGTAAAATTACTCAGGTTGTAAAATGTTTTTCTTTACGAGTCATCTGCCTAGAAAGCAAAGACTCCTTCTAATCAGAATAATATTCTTTGGTTTACGTTGACTTTATCATGGTCTTCAATCAAGCCTTGTCAATTTTGAAATAATTAAGGTTCTTTAATAATTGCATCTCATTCAATATGCACTTTCAAAATATGTTGTCACTTTGGTTAAATAAATGAGTAGTGTTTGTTAAGGATCTGTGAGCTTATTTAACTAAGTGTTCAACCTTCCTGAAAACTCTTATTTTACTTTCCCCACACTCAAATCCTAAGTGATATAGTCTTTGTTGTTTTTTGTTGTTGTTTGTTTGTTTTGTTTCCTTCCAATGCCAGGAGGCTTCTGGGATCTGATTTTCCTGACTAGGGATTGAACCTGGACCTTTGGCAGTGAAAATGCTGAGTCCTAACCACTGGACCACCAAAGAACTTCCATGAGTTATATATTCTTTATTCTGAAACCCTATTTGAATTTTCCCAGAGAGTGACCCTAGAAAATCACAAAGGATCTTTCACCTTGTAAAAATTTTGCTTGATATATTGAGTTTCATGGGAGCCTTTGTCAAATCACAAGAAATTTCTAGCCTTCCTTAGATTACATTTGTGTGGACTAAATGCTATTGAAATGAATGTTTCAGAAACATTATGAATTTCCTGGAGGTTTGTCAATGCACTTACTGTTTATGATATGTCCTGATGCTGCTTTGCCTGATATTAAACTCTTTAATTTCATGCAACAATGGGCATGACAAAGGAACAGAAATAATAAGGACCTAATAGAAGAAGAAGATATTAATAAGAGGTGGCAAGAATACAGAGAAGAACTATGCAAAAAGTTTTAATGACCCACATACCACAATGGTGTAGTCACTCACCAGGAGCCTGACATCCTGGAATGTGAAGCAAGGTGGGCCTGAGGAAGCATTACTACATACAAAAGTAGTGAAAGTGATAGAATTCCAGCTGAGCTGTTTAAAATCCTAAAGGATTATGCTGTTAAAGTGATGAACTAAATATGCCAGCCAATTTGGAATACTCAGCAGTGACCACAGGATTGGAAAAAAGTCAGCTTTCATTCCAATCCCATGAAATGCAATGCCAAAGAATGTCCAAAGTTTCCTACAATTGTGCTTATTTCACTAGCGAGGTAATGCTCAAAATCTTTCAAGCTAGGCTTCAGCAGTACATGAACCAAGAACTTCCAGATATACAAGCTGGGTATAGAAAAGGCAGAGGAATCAGAGATCAAATTGCCAATAACCACTGCATCATAGAGAAAGCACAACAATTCCAAAAATAAATAAATAAATAAATAATCCTACATCTACTTCTGCTTCATTAACTACACTAAAGCCTTTGCTTGTGTGGATCACAACGAAATGTGGAAAATTCTTCAGGTGATGGGAATATCAGACCAGCTTATCTGCCTCCTGAGAAACTTGTATGCAGGTCAAGAAGCAATAGTTAGAACCAGACATGGAATAATGGACTGGTTCCAAAATAGAAAAGGGATACATTAGGGCTGTTTATAATCACCCTCCTTATTGAATTTATATGCAGAATACATCATGCAAAATGCCAGGATGGATGCATCACAAGCTGGAATCAAAACTACTAGGAGAAATATCAATAACCTTAGGTATGCAGATGATGCCAGTCAAATGGCAGAAAGTGAAAAGGACCTAAAGGGCCTCTTGACGAAGGTGAAAGAAGCGAGTGAAAAAGCTGGCTTAAAATTCAGCATTCAAAGAACTAAGATCATGCATTCCACTCCCATCATTTCATGGCAAATAGAAGGGGGAGCATTAGAAATTGTGATAGATCCCCCCCCCCTCCTTGGGCTCCAAAATCACTATAGATGGTTACTGTAGCCATTAAATTAAAAGGTGCCTGTTCCTTGGAAAGAAAGCTATGGTAAACCTAGACAGCATATTAAAAAGCCAAGACAAAGGTCCATATAGTCAAACTTATGGATTTTCTGGACGTCCCTGTAGCTCAAACAGTAAAGAATCTACTTGCAACACAGGAGACATGGATTTGATTCCTGGAATCAAAATGGGAATCCACTCCAGTATTCTTGCCTGGAGAATCCCATAGACAGAGGAGCCTGGCAGGCTACAGTCCATGGGATCACAAAAAATCGAACATGACTGAGTGACTAACACTACAACTACTATGGTTTTTCCAGTGGTCAGGTATGGATGTGAGAGCTGGCCCATAAAGAAGGCTGAGTGCTGAAGAATTGATGCTTTCAAACTGTGGTGCTGGAGAAGCCTCTTGGGAGTCCCTTGGACTGCAAGGAGATCAATCTAGTCAATCCTAAAGGAAATCAACCCTGAACATTCATTGGAAGGACTGCTGCTGAAGCTGAAGCTCCAATACTTTGGCCACCTTATGCAAAGAGCTGACTGATTGGAAAGGACCATTATGCTGGGAAAGATTGAGGGCAGGAGGAGAAGGGGGAAACAGAAGATGAGATGGTTGGATGGCGTCACTGACTCAATGGACATGAGTTTGAGAAAAATCTGGGAGATAGTGAAAGACAGGCCAGTCTTGGCTGCTGCATTTCATGTGGTCACAAAGACCCAGGCAAAACAGGATTGAACAGCAACAAACCGTTCAGTGTTATCAATCATAATTCTAGTTATGTTTTTAAATGTTGCACGTCACAAAAACAACCAAATTTCCTTTTCAGATGTATTATCTATGTGTTGAACTCTATCAGATCTTTAACTGTGGGCATTTACATCTTTTATCTTGCACTTATGCTTCCCCAAAAGCACGTGCAATCACCTACAGGACACAATGCTTTATCTTCAAGAAGAAGGTACTGTCTCAGACCCTCAGGAAAAGGACTTTGACAAATGTTTTGAGGCACAAGTTTCTGATGCCATTACTTAAATCACTTTGAAATCCTATCACTGTAGTAAGCCAGAGTTTACAGAACTCTAGGGAATAAGCTGAAAGATTCATGAGGCTGCTAACCCAAGACTGAGAAGAATGAGAATTAGTTACATAGGACTTAGTGAGCTGATGAAGGATGGTTATGGGTTTTGTTTGAAATATTGCTGATGCAATATGGATATAAGAAACACTTTCTCATTTATCATAAGCTACCTGTAACTCATAACAATATAGTAGGTACCCAGAGGAAGAGTTCAGCAGACAGGAGTTCCTGGGCTGTGAGGGATGGGATGATGAGGGAACACAGGGAGCATTCATGAGTGCGGCTGCATTCAGAGGATGTTTAGAGGAAAAAGAATCCTACAGGTTTCATTAGATAATGGGTCTGGCACAGAAGGTGCTTCTTGGGCTACAACATTGTGCAGAAGGTGTTCAGTGTGTACATTGAGGAAGGCTTGGAGTGGGGAATTTTCATGGGGCAGATGACATGGTAGAAGTCCCTCACAGGCAGGGTATATGGTGTAGAAGAATGTTCGGTAGAGACAGCATTAACAGGGTAGCCAATAAGAAAAGCAGTGCCACTCTTCCCTAAGCAGGAAGGGTTGAAAACAGGAAATCAGTGGCTTTCACAACTAGTAGAAGGTTGGAGAAGTGAAGGTCAAGGAGGCTGCTGCTGATACACTGGGAAAAAGCCCCCAGTGATTCCAGCTGCAGGCAGGACTGTCATAGATGATTCTCAGGAGGTTTCCCAGAATTCACTGGGAAAGAAACCAGGTATAACCTCTTTTTGACACTTCATAGTGCCCAGTGCAGGTGTC
>CADEAB010000081.1:1107661-1131283 GCA_902825105.1 Syncerus caffer
AGCTTATGATAAATGAGAAAGGGTTTCTTATATCCATATTGCATCAGCAATATTTCAAACAAAACCCATAATCATCCTTCATCAGCTCACTAAGTCCTATGTAACTAATTCTCATTCTTCTCAGTGTTGGGTTAGCAGCCTCATGAATCTTTCAGCTTATTCCCTAGAGTTCTGTAAACTCTGGCTTACTACAGTGATAGGATTTCAAAGTGATTTAAGTAATGGCATCAGAAACTTGTGCCTCAAAACATTTGTCAAAGTCCTTTTCCTGAGGGTCTGAGACAGTACCTTCTTCTTGAAGATAAAGCATTGTGTCCTGTAGGTGATTGCACGTGCTTTTGGGGGAGCATAAGTGCAAGATAAAAGATGTAAATGCCCACAGTTAAAGATCTGATAGAGTTCAACACATAGATAATACATCTGAAAAGGAAATTTGGTTGTTTTTGTGACGTGCAACATTTAAAAACATAACTAGAATTATGATTGATAACACTGAGTGGTTTGTTGTTGTTCAATCCTAAGTTTTGCCTGAGTCTTTGTGACCACATGAAATGCAGCAGCAATCCCTAGTCAGGAAAATCAGATCCCAGAAGCCTCCTGGCAATGGAAGGAAACAAAACAAACAAACAACAACAAAAAACAACAAAGACTATATCACTTAGGATTTGAGTGTGGGGAAAGTAAAATAAGAGTTTTCAGGAAGGTTGAACACTTAGTTAAATAAGCTCACGGATCCTTAAAAAACACTATTCATTTATTTAACCAAAGTGACAACATATTTTGAAAGTACATATTGAATGAGATGCAATTATTAAAGAACCTTAATTATTTCAAAATTGACAAGGCTTGATTGAAGACCATGATAAAGTCAACGTAAACCAAAGAATATTATTCTGATTAGAAGGAGTCTTTGCTTTCTAGGCAGATGACTCGTAAAGAAAAACATTTTACAAACTGAGTAATTTTACTACCAATAATTTAAGGAAATGTTTCCAGTTTAACAGAGAAAATCTAATTGTATTTTTGCATCAGTGTACTATGTGATATTATAGCCCAGTTCTTAAAATCTTGTAAACATACCCATTGATTTTTAGCCACCTATGACCACAAGGAAAAAAAAAAAAAATCCCTTTTCTGAGAACCATATCCGTTCAGGTTTTGTCCTGCCCTTTCATCTTTTTCATGCTGGAACAACCAGTATTTTACTTTAGGAAAAAATGTATTCTGTTTCCTTAACAAAAACACATCCTGCACATCTTGTATAGTTACTTTAGTATACGTGTCAAGATTTAAGTTAGCAAAATATCTTGAAAACTATCTTTAATGCTGGCATACTACATATAAAACTTAATTACCGCTAAAATAAAGTTGTGTGAGAGTAAATTCACTTCCATTAATTCCTGAGAACTTTAAGACTGTTCAATTTATTAAAAACAAACAAACAAAAAAACACTTAATTATTTTTAAACCAGTCATAACAAAACTCCTTGCAGGACTTTCGTAATATAATTCAGTAGTACCATCAGGGTAGGATATATTATGAGAAGGCAATGGCAACCCACTCTAGTACTCTTGCCTGGAAAATCCCCTGGACAGAGGACCCTGGTAGGCTGCAGTCCATCCGGTCGTGAAGAGTCAGACACGACTGAGCGCCTTCACTTTCACTTTTCACTTTCATACATTGGAAAAGGAAATGGCAACCCACTCCAGTGTTTTTGCCTGGAAAATCCCAGGGATGGGGGAGCCTGGTAGGCTGCCGTCTATGGGATTGCACAGAGTCAGACACGACTGAAGCGACTTAGCAGCAGCAGCAGTAGGACATATTATATACACATCAGATCAGATCAGATCATACACACACATAAATATAAGATAAATAAGTCCTGGGGATATAATGTACAGCACAGAGACTATAGTTAATAAAACTGTACTACACTGTGCATTTTTGAAATTTGCTCAGAGGGTACATTTTAAAAATTGTCATTGTAAGAAAAAAAAAAAAAACAAAACTACAAAAAAAAAATTATGTGCATTGATAAATGTTAACTAGACTTTTCACAGTGATCATTTTACAACATATACAAATAATGTTATGCTATACACTTGAAACCAACATAATATTATATGTTTTCAGACATGTTTCTTAAACTCCACTGTTTTCTAGGATGGCAATCAGCGCACCTCTTCCCATGGTATCACTTTTCGTGACACCTATCACACCTGTAATGCCATGAGGTTGAGTTGGAGCTTCACAGAGCCAAGGTGTACTTGTGTTATGAGAGCCCTCAGGTAAAATGTCTCACTTGGCGTCAGTGGTTTCTGACACCAGCAGGTAACCACTTTTTCTTGGCATGGGAAGAAGATTGATCTAACAGGTTTTCAATAGTACTTTCTAGTGAAGTCAATGGCACCCCACTCCAGTACTCTTGCCCGGAAAATCCCATGAGTGGAGGAGCCTGGTAGGCTGCAGTCCATGGGGTCACAAAGAGTCGGACATGACTGAAGGACTTTACTTTCACTTTTCACTTTTATGCACTGGAGAAGGAAATGGCAACCCACTCCAGGGTTCTTGCCTGGAGAATCCCAGGGACGGGGGAGCCTGGTGGGCTGTCGTCTCTGGGGTTACACAGAGTCAGACACGACTGAAGCGACTTAGCGATGAAGTCAGGCATATTTAATTATGTGTTCCCCTTCCCAGACATAGGAAATACCTGCACTTAAAGGGGATCCTGAAAGTATCTTGCTCAGTAATCATCCAGCTTTATACAAGGTAGAAACACAGAATCTCAGTCCTACTCCAGTCCTCCTGAATCAGAACTTGCATTTTTATCAAGATCTACTGGATGTGGGCCTCCTAGATGGCTCAGTGAAAAGAATCTGAGTGCACAGAAGCAGTTCTAAGAGGGAAGTTTATAGCAATACAATCCTAACTCAAGTGGAGACAGAAATGGCAAGCCATTCCAGAACTCTTGCCTAGAAAATCCCATAGGTGGAGGAGCCTGGTAGGCTGCAATCCATGAGGTTGCTGCAAGTCAGACATGACTGAGCAACTTCAATTTCACTTTTCATTTTCATGCATTGAAGAAGGAAATGGCAACTCACTCCGGTGTTCTTGCCTGGAGAATCCCAGGGACAGAGGAGCCTGGTGCACTGCCATCTATGGCGTCACAGAGAGTTGGACATGAATGAAGTGACTTAGCAGCAACAGCAGCAGCAGCCTTCCTCAAGAAGCAAGGAAAACATCGAACAGACAACCAAACTTTATACCTAAAACAACCGGGAAAAGAAGAACAAAGAAATCCCAAAGTAAGCAGAAGGTAAGAAGTCATAAAGATCAGAACAACAATAAATGAAAAATAAATGAAAGAAACAAAGTAAAGATTAATAAAATTAAAAGCTGATTCTTTGAGAAAATAAACAAAACTGGCAAACTTTTAGCCAGAGTGACCAAGGGAAAAAAAAAAAAAAGATATAAGAATCAAATCAAGAAAATTAGAAATGCAAAAGAGAGGTTACAACAGACAATGAACAAATACAAAGGATTATAAGAGCCTATCATGAGCAACTACATACCAATCAAATGGACAACCTGGAAGAAGTGCACAGATTCTTAGAAAAGTTCAATCTTCCAAGCAGTAGACGGGAAGAAATATAAATTATGAACAACCCAATTACAAGCAATGAAATAAAAACTGTGATTAAAAATAAATCTCCCTTAAACCAAAAGCCCAGGGCCAGCTGGATTCACAGGTGAATTCTGTCAAACATTTAGAGAAGAGGTAAGTCCCATCCTTCTAAAACTCTTTCAAAAAATTGCAAAGAAAGGAACACTTACAAATTCATTCTATGAGGCCACCACCACCCTGATACCAAAACCAGACAATGATAACACACAAAAAAATAAAATTACAAGCCAATATTACCAATGAACATAGATGGAAAAATCCTCAACAAAATTTTTAGAAAATGAAATTCAACAACACATTAAAAAGATCATACACCACGATCAAGTTGGGTTTACCCCAGGGATACAAGGATTCATCAATATATGCAAATCAGTCAATGTGATACACTACATTAACAAATTGAAACATAAAAAAAAAACACACACACACAAAATAATATCACTAAATGCAAAAAAAAGGTTTTGACAAAATTCAGCACTTTGACAAAAACTTTTCAGACAATTGGCATAGAAGGAACCTAACTCAACACAGTAAAGGCCATATATGAAAAATCCACAGCAAACAGTATTCTCAATGGTGAAAATCTGAAAGCATTGCCTCTTAGATTAGGAACAAGATAAGGGGGCCCACTCTCACCACTATTAGTCAACATAATTTTGGATGTGGTAGCTATAGTAATCAGAGAAAAAAATAAAATAAAATAACCCACATTGGAAAAGAAGAAGTAAAATTCTCACTGTTTGCAGATGACATGATACTATACATCAGTTCAGTTCAGTTCAGTTCAGTCGCTCAGTCATGTCCGACTCTTTGCAACCACAGTAATCGCAGCATGCCGGGCCTCCCTGTCCATTACCAACACCTGGAGTTCACTCAGATTCACGTGCATCTAGTCAGTGATGCCATCCAGCCATCTCATTATCTGTCGTCCCCTTTTCCTCCTGCCCCCAATCCCGCCCAGCATCAGAGTCTTTTCCAATGAGTCAACACTTCACATGAGGTGGTCAAAGTACTGGAGTTTCAGCTTTAATATTAGTCCTTCCAAAGAAACCCCAAGGCTGATCTCCTTCAGAATGGACTGGTTGGATCTCTTTGAAGTCCAAGGGACTCTCAAGTGTCTTCTCCAATACCACAGTTCAAAAGCATCGATTCTTCAGTGCTCAGCTTTCTTCACAGTCCGACTCTCACATCTGTACATGACCAATGGAAAAATCATAGCCTTGAATACATGGACATTTTTTGGCAAAGTAATGTCTCTGCTTTTCAATATGCTATCTAGGTTGGTCATAACTTTCCTTCCAAAGAGTAAATCTTTTAATTTCATGGCTGCAATCACCATCTGCAGTGATTTTGGAGCCCCCCCAAAAATAAAATCCGACACTGTTTCCACTGTTTCTCTGTCTATTTCCCATGAAGTGATGGGACCAGATACCATGATCTTCATTTTTCTGAATTTTGAGCTTTAAACCAAACTTTTCACTCTCCACTTTCACTTTCGTCAAGAGGCTTTTTAGTTCCTCTTCACTTTCTGCCATAATAATGGTTTCATCTGCATATCTGAGGTTATTGATATTTCTTCTGGTGATCTTGATTCCAGCTTGTGTTTCTTCCAGCCCAGTGTTTCTCAAGATGTACTCTACATATAAGTTAAATAAGCAGGGTGACAATATACAGCCTTGACATACTCCTTTTCTTATTTGGAACCAGTCTGTTGTTCCATGTCCAGTTATAACTGTTGTTTTCTGACCTACATATATGTTTCTCAAGAGGCAGGTCAGGTGGTCTGTTATTCCCATCCCTTTCAGAATTCTCCACAGTTTATTGTGATCCATACTGTCAAAGTATTCGGCATATTCAATAAAGCAGAAATAGATGTTTGTCTGGAACTGCCTTGCTTTCAATGATCCAGTGAATGTTTTCAATTTGATCTCTGGTTCCTCTACGTTTTCCAAAACCAGCTTAAATGTCTGGATGTTCACAGTTCAAATATTGTTGAAGCCTGCCTTGGAGAATTGTGAGTATTAATTTATTAGTGCATGTGATGAAGGGAATTGTATAATATTTTGAGTATTCTTTGTCATTGCCTCTCTTTGGGATTGGAATGACAACTGACATTTTCCATTCCTGTGGCCATTGCTGAGTTTTCCAAATTTGCTGGAGCCACAAGCTCCAACATCCTAGGTAAAGAGCAGTGGCTGTGTTTTGCTGTGGCAGCACTGAATAGATACTCCACGTCCAAAGTAGGAGCAATCCCAGTAATATGTTTCTGCTGCTGCTGATAAGTCACTTCAGTCGTGCCTGACTCTGTGCGACCCACAGACCGCAGCCCACCAGGCTCCTCCACCCCTGTTATTTTCCAGGCAAGAGTACTGGAGTGGGGTGCCATTGCCTCCTTCCAGTAAGATGTTAGGTGCTGAGAAAGGGCATTAGAGGGCAGAAAAACTGAAACCACAATCACAGAAACCTAAACCATCGATCACATGGACCACCGCCTTGTCTAACGCCATTAAACTAAGCCATCCTCTGTAGGGTCAAACGGGGAGTGAAATACTAGCTTTGCATACACGGACGTTTGTCGACAAAATGATGTCTCTTCTTAGTACATTGTGTCTAGGTTTGTTATAGCTTTTCTTCTTGGGAGCAAGAGTCTTATTTTCATGGCTATAATCACTGTGACCAGTGATTTTGGAACCCAAGGACACTGTCTGTCACTGTTTCCAATTTAAACCTTTGTATTTGCAAAACTTGGCCTTTAGCCTTTGTTCTGTATCGTTTTGTACCCCATGTCCTATATTATCTGTTATTCCACATATCTTTTAACTTCCTGTTTTACATCACAGTCAGCTATGATGAAAAGGACATCAATTTTTTGTGTTAATTTTAGAATATCTTGGAGGTTTTCCTAAAACGATTAAAGTTCCCTGTAGCTTCAATGGTAAAGAATTGAAATACAGAAATTTGCATTGTTCATCTATGAAAATTTACACCCAGGTTTTCATACAAAATTAGGGAATTCCACATTTGCAGTAGGAAGCATAACAATCCTGAATTTCAAATGTGAATTATAGGGAATTCCAACTTTTAAAAAGATTTGATGCCTAGATTTTCCTATGTGAAATTTAGAGAATCATATAGGAAAATATAAACCAAGATACTTGTATGTGAAATATAGAGAATTTATATTTCATTCAGGAATATTGCTCTTGAGTTTTATATTTGAAATATATAAATTCCATATTTACTTTAGTAAATTCAACATCTGGATATTCAACAAAATACAATAATTTCATATTACATGGAATACATTTACATAGCTAGAGTTTATTTATTTATAATTTTTTAGAATTTATTTATTTATTAATAGGTTCACCGAGTTTTCATTGCTGTGCGCAAAGTTTCTCAAGTTGCAGTAAGTGGGGACTACTCTTCACTGCAGAGCTAGCTTCTCATGGCAGTGCCTTCTCTTGCAAAGCAGAAGCTCTAGGGCGCCCAGGTCAGTAGTTGGAGCAAACAAGGTTATCTACTTTCATAGCATGTGCAATATCCTCAGACAAAGGATCAAACCCATGTCCCCTGCAGTTGAAAGGCAAATTGCTTTACAATATTGTAGGGGGGTTTCCATACATTGATATGAATCAGATTTTGGTTTACATGTATTCCTGATGCTGAGCATTATTTCTACTTCCTTTTCCATGTCGCCCCTCAGGGTCATCCCAGTGCACCAGCCCTGAACAGCTTGTCTCATGTATCGAACCTGAACTGGCAATCTGTTTCACATATGGTAATACACATTTTTCTTTTTCTTTTTCTTTTTTTTTTAATTTTATTTTGTTTCTAAACTTTACAATACACATTTTTCAATGCTATCCTCTCAAATTATTCTACCCTAGCCTTCTCCCACAGAGTCCAAAAGACTATTCTGTACTTTTGTGTCTATATTGCTGTCACATATAGGGTCACTGTTACCATCTTTCTAAATTTCATATATATATATATACACACACACACACACACGCATTAGTATACTGTATTTATTCCAATCCCAAAGACAGGCAATGCCAAAGAATGCTCAAACTACCGCACAATTGCACTCATCTCACACGCTAGTAAAGTAATGCTCACAATTCTCCAAGCCAGGCTTCAGCAATACGTAAACCATGAACTTCCAGTTGTTCAAGCTGGTTTTAGAAAAGGCAGAGGAACCAGAGATCAAATTGCCAACATCTGCTGGATCATCAAAAAAAACAAGAAGAGTTCCAGGAAAACATCTATTACTGCTTTATTGACTATGCCAAAGCCTTTGGCTGTGTGGATCACAATAAACTGTGGGAAATTCTGAAAGAGATGAGTATACCAGACCACCTGACCTGCCTCTTGAGAAATTTGTATGCAGGTCAGGAAGCAACAGTTAAAACTGGACATGGAACAACAGACTGGTTGCAAATAGTAAAAAAAAAAAAGATGTCAAGACTGTATATTGTAATCCTGCTTACTTAACTTATATGCAGAATACATCATGAGAAATGCTGGGCTGGAAGAAGCGCAAGCTGGAATCAAGATTGCCAGGAGAAATATCAATAACCTCAGATATGCAGATGACACCATTATTATTGCAGAAAGTGAAGAGGAACTCAAAAGCCTCTTGATGAAGGTAAGGTGGAGAATGAAAAAGTTGGCTTAAATCTCAACATTCTGAAAATGAAGATCATGGCATCTGGTCCCATCACTTCATGGGAAATAGATGGGGAAACTGGAAACAGTTGCAGACTTTATTTTTGGAGTCTCCAAAATCAGTGCAGATGGTGACTGCAGCCATGAAATTAAAAGATGCTTATTCCTTGGAAGTAAAGTTAAGACCAATCTAGATAGCATATTCAAAAGCAGAGACATTACTTTGCCAACAAAGGTCCGTCTAGTCAAGGCTATGTTTTGTTTTTTTTTTTTTTTCCAGTGCTCATGTATGGATGTGAGTGTTGGACTGTGAAGAAAGCTGAGCGCTGAAAAATTGATGTTTTGAACTATGGTGTTGGAGAAGACTCTTGAGAGTCCCTTGGACTGCAAACAGGCAAAACCAGTCCATTCTGAAGGAGATCATCCCTGGGATTTCTTTGGAAGGAATGATGGTAAGGTTGAAACTCCAGTACTTTGGCCATCTCATATGAAGAGCTGACTCATTGGAAAAGTCTGTGATGCTTAGAGGGATTGGGGGCAGGAGGAGAAGTGGACAACAGAGTATGAGATGGCTGGATTGCATCACTGACTCGATGGACGTGAGTCTGACTGAACCCCAGAGTTGGCGATGAACAGAGAGGCCTGGTGTGCTGCGATTCATGGGATCACAAATAGTCAGACACGACTGAGCGACTGAACTGAACTGATGAGTCTGTTAAGATTATCCACTTTGTAGAAAATCACAACAATTGTGATTGATTGCATGTTGGAAGCCAATGTAGTACCCATTCTGTGTGTAGGTATGCAAGCTCTCATCAAACACATCAATTCATGCCAACTAATTTTTCATGTTTTGCTGTCGAGGATGAAAGAATAATACAGCTTGACAGGAAAACCTGAGAGGTTCCAAGAAACCTGAAATATAGGAGGATGGGAAATGTAACTCTCTCAGTGAATGGATGACAAAAATACTTCTACACACACAATAATTCTCCTAGAGAATGACATAAATACTAGCAGAAGATCCTGGTCACCAGAGTATCACATGTGGGTGTCAGACATACCTAGGTGGAAAGGAATGAATTTGGAAGAAGGAGGATAAGAGGAAGCAAGCCAAAACCTGTGCTTTGGGATTGGAGATGGAGAAGCAGGGAAGAGATTTCCAGAATGAGGCAAGCCCCTTCACTAAACGGTAAATTACTTTGGACTGAAAGGAAGTAGGGTAAAACAGCTGATGAAATATAATTTGTATAGCGCGAGAGTCACACAGACAATGTATGTTGTGGGCCTATATGGCCCAAAATGCAATGCAGCTCAACCAGTGTTCAGGGGGTGTGGAAGCTGGAACACGGGATTTAGAGAGCCATCCTGGGAGAGGTCTGCTGATGACTATGAGGATGTGGCCTGACGGAGCATGTACAAGTAGTTGGGTAGCATGTAATGCCTTTGAGAATTCCCAAACTGCCAAATAGGCAGAGCCTTACTGCTGTGTCACACTCAGGAGGTAGAGATGTCTTTGTAGCCCCTCCTCTTCTCACCTGTTAACACCTACTACAGGGCAATAGAGAAAGACCAGGCAGAAGTACCACTCATGCTCCTGCAAACACAGGATAGAAAAGGATCCCATTAAGGCCAAATCTCTTTGGCACTTGCCTGGTGGCTCCTATTCATAATGGGCACCACCAGGTTTCCAGCATTCCTAGCAGCTTTACCACCTCCTGTGCCCATCAAGAAATACCCCAGTGCTCCACAAGTGTCTCAGGGCAGACTCCTTTGGTGACTGCATTTGAGAAAGGGTGAAAATTACATCTGAGACCCAGGGACAGAACCATTAAGGAAGAGATTGGGAATCTTCCAACCAGTTGTGCATGCTGCAGATTAAATGCATACAATTAATGACACAGACCCTGTATCGATGGAATACATCAAAAGATGAGAAGAGGTCAAATGAAAGAAAATGCCAGGGTCAGGCAGCTGTAAGAACACACAGAAAATTTAGCAGTTTTGAGTCTGAGCTGTCCTTAGAGAGATCCAAACTCCAGTTCTCTCCATCTTTGGAGAGCTTCCCAAAGAGGCGTAGTTGTCCTCTGGCTCATGTTGGGGAGTAGGACAGTGACAGATGAGACACTAGGAAATATGTGTTATTCTTTTGATGCATTGAATTCTTGTGTGGTTTGTGTAGTATTTTTCTCAGTTGTAGGCTTATTTGTTAGTACAAATTGTTTTGGTCTTTTAAGATTATTTCAACCATATATATATATATATATATATATATATATATATATATATATATATATATATTTTTTTTTTGTATAGCTATTTCTACTTTTATTTTGGTTTCCTATTTTCTGTGCCTTTTGTTTCTGTTGCATTTCTTTTCTTTTCCTTTTTTTTTTTTTTTTAACAGGTATTCATTTTGATATTAACTGTGATTTTCTATTATTCTGTGGGGGCTGTATCTGATCTTCTTGTCAGATTTGCTTTCTTTATTCTTCAGTTGACACTGCTCTGGTGGTGTTTTACGCCTTGAGATTTACTTTATTGATTCTCTTTATGAATCTGTTGTCTTCTCTGTAGTGTTTATTGCTTGTGGTACCTTTTATCCTACCCCCACCCCATTTATCCTACCCCCACCCCATTTATCTATGCTACATTTTTAATCTCCTCAACCTCTTACTATGATATCATGTTTCTCTAGCATTAGTTGGGCCTGACCTTCTGGGGTGTGAGCACTTGAGACAGTAACAGCCAGCGGTTTCCAAATGGAGGAAATAGCCTGCCAGTGTAAGGTGGTGTTTTTCTTTTGTTTTGTTTTGTTTTTTCTTTCTTAAGCAGCAGGAGGAAACAAACTAGGGATTTTTTTTTTTTCATTCTATATACAAATTTAAAAGGAATTTTCTCTTAAAATGCTGCACTGCCATAATGATACCTGGTTCCACCTGAAGTTAAGTATTCTCAAACCTAGAGATAACCAATGCATTTTTCTTATGGAAATGTTTGTCTTAAGCTTTGTTAATGTACTATGCCTTTACCCCAAACTCTGTCCTCAAGTCGGTTCTGCCTAATGGCTCACAACCTACTCGACAAACCATTTCATTATACTCAGATATCGTTTCCCTAATCTGTGTAAAGAAAACTATTTGTATGATAATCTGTCCTTCTTCAAGATTCAAGTTAATCATTTTATGGCCTGGGATGAATCATCTGGTGCCAAGATAACCCCAAAGTGCATCTTATGAGTGAGGTCCCTGCTGCCTCACTCATAAGTACCTCATTTCTGAGTTTTAAGACATTCCTTTCTTTCATTAAAAGACTGCTAGTTACTATATAACGTTCAGCTGAACAGTAGCAGAGGGGTACACTTTCTGCCCACTTCTGATTCCTATGTCAGAAGCTTCCTCTATCTCCTCTATACTTTAATAAAACTTTATTACACAAAGCTCTGAGTGATCAAGCCTTCTATCTGGCCCCAGATTGAATTATCTTCCAGAGGCCAAAAATCCTGTCATCTGTTCATTCAGCAATAATCTTTCATCTTGGGGACTTGTCCAGGATCCTTCAGGACAAGGTGAGGATACTTGGAGCTTTAGTTCTCTTTTCTCCTAGCAAACACATTTTCTGCTGTACATTACTAATTCTACAGTGTCCTTGTGTGAATGAATGAAATGCCCTGCATGAAGCAAGTGAGGAGCCCTTCTCTGCAGTTCCAGTGTGATCCCATATGGCTTATTGCAGACACTGTTGGGGTTTTATACGGACCTGCCAATGCCAAGAAGCACCCATTATCTCCTTTGGGAACCGACCAGAAATGGGCATAGTGTGTGGACCAAACAAATCACTGACTTGATGTATGTGAGTCTCAGTGAACTCCGGGTGTTGGTGATGGACAGGGAGGCCTGGCATGCTGTGATTCATGGGGTCACAAAGAGTCAGACAAGACTGAGCGACTGATCTGATCTGATTTGACTGATGCCCCTGGCCCACTTTCTTCCCAATCTGCTTCCATAATGGGACTGCGGAAAAACCAAAATGTATTATTTCAGTTATTCATTATCTTGTAACTGGTATTCTGTGCTATTTTCACACGAGTTTCTGATCCTGACAGAATCTCCTTCACCCCTTTTGGGGAGGGATATACTAAGCAAGGTCCATGTCTCTGTTTTCATGAATGTGGAACCCTCCCTTTCTCTCCCTTTAGTTGAACAAAATGTAAATCCTAGAATATGGTCTGATGGAAAATCTGTGGGTCGAGCACAAAATGTTTTTCCTGTAGTTGCCAAGCTCAACGACCCTCACTTATTTACACATAAGGAGCAGTATCCACTGAAATCTGAGGTTAGTTCAGTTCAGTTCAGTAGCTCTGTCATGTCCAACTCTGCCACCCCATGAATGTAGCACGCCAGGCCTCCCTGTCCATCCCCAACTCCCAGAGTTCACTCAGACTCATGTCCCTCGAATCAGTGATGACATCCAGCCATCTCATCCTCTGTCATCCCCTTCTCCTCCTGCCCCCAATCACTCCCAGCATCCGAGATTTATCCAATGAGTCAACTCTTCTCATGAGGTGGCCAAAGTATTGGAGTTTCAGCTTTAGCATCAGTCCCTCCAAAGAAATCCCAAGACTGATCTCCTTCAGAATGGACTGGTTGGATCTCCTTGAAGTCCAAGGGACTCTCAAGAGTCTTCTCCAACACCACAGTTCAAAAGCATCAATTCCTCAGCACTCAGCTCTCTTCACAGTCGAACTCTCACATCCATACGTGACCACAGGAAAAACCATAGCCTTGACTGGAAGGAACTTTATTGGCAAAGTAGAATGGGTTAAAGCCCATCATTGAAAATTTAAAGGAGCTGGGGCTATTAATTTCCTGCGAGAGTCTGGTAAATGGAGACTAGTTCAAGATGTATGAATAATAAATGGGGCTGTAGTTCCTTTACACCCCATGGTGCCTAATCCTTATACTCTATTTTCTGAAATTCATGAACAAGCCAAATATTTCTCAGTAATTGATTTGAAAGATGCCTTCTATACTGTGCCTTTTGGCAGAGAAAAATATATTTCTATTTGAAGACCCTATGCAGCAGCTTCTCAGTTAACCTGGATAGTTTTGCCCCAGGGATTTTATGACAGTCCTTACTTATTAGGAAAATGTTTGTCACGGGATCTAAAAAACTTTAATAGCTCTGGAGTGGTGGTGTTACAATATGAAGATGATCGTTTGCTCCGTGCAAAGACAGAAGCTTGTTCATGAGCCTCAGAAGATTTCTTAAACTTTCTGATAGGATGTGGTTACAAGGCATCAAGAGAAAAGTCTCATCTTTGTCAACAATCGGTCAGATATCTGGGCCTAATCATATCAGAAGGGACTAGGGCCATAGGCCCTGAGAGAATTAAACCTGTACTAAATCATCCCCTACCTATGACTTTAAGACACTTGAGAGGATTTTTGGGAATCACAAGGATCTTTGGGAAGCCTTCCCTGGTGGCTCAGAAGTTAAAGCTTCTGCCTGCAATGTGGGAGACCCAGGTTGAATCCCTGAGATGGGAAGATCCCCCGGAGAAGGAAATGGCAACCCACTCCAGTTCTCTTGCCTGGAGAATCTCATGGAGGGAGAAGCCTTGTAGGCTACAGTCCATGGGGTCGCAAAGAGTCGGACACAACTGAGCAATTTCACTTCACTTCGCTTCACTTTGGGAATCACAGATTATTGTCGCATTTGGATTCTGGGTTATGGGGAACTTGACTGGCCTTTATATAAACTTATAGCTGAACCTCAGCAGGCCCAAACCAACAAACTGTTTTAGTCTCCAGATACTCAAAGGGCTTTTAAGGGTCTTCAGACTGCTTTCCTGCAAGGTGCAGCTCTAAGCTTGCTCACAGAGTAAGAATTTAATTTGTTTATCTTTGAAAGAAAAGCTGTGGCCTTGGGGTTTTGACACAACTCCTAGGGCCTCACCAGCAACCTATTGTTTATTGGAGCAGATAATTAGATGTAATTTCACGTGGGTGGGCCCACTGCCTAAGAGTAATTGGGGAAGCGGTTTATTAGCACCTGAAGCTTTAAAGATAATTAATGGATGAAACCTTAATGCACTGACTTCTCACAATGTGAGTGGAATCTTAAATTCTAAGGTTAATATTTGGATTACAGACAGAGATGGGAATACCAGACCACCTGATCTGCCTCTTGAGAAATTTGTATGCAGGTCAGAAAGCAACAGTTAGAACTGGACATTGAACAACAGACTGCTTCAAAATAAGAAAAGGAGTTCGTCAAGGCTGTATATTGTCACCGTGTTTATTTAACTTATATGCAGAGTACCTCATGAGAAACACTGGGCTGGAAGAAGCACAAGCTGGAATCAAGATTGCTGGCAGAAATATCAATAACATCAGATATGCAGATGACACACCTTATGGCAGAATGTGAAGAGGAACTAAAAAGCCTCTTGATGAAAGTGAAAGTGGAGAGTGAAAAAGTTGGCTTAAAGCTCAACCTTCAGAAAACAAAGATCATTGCATCCGGTCCCATCATTTCATGTGAAATAGATGGGGAAACAGTGGAAACAGTGTCAGACTTTATTTTTCTGGGCTCCAAAATCACTACAGATGGTGACTGCAACCATGAAATCAAAGACACTTACTCCTTGGAAGGAAAGTTATGACCAACCTAGATAGCATATTCAAAAGCAGAGACATTAATTTGCCAACAAAGGTTCGTCTAGTCAAGGCTATGGTTTTTCCTGTGGTCATGTATGGATGTTAGAGTTGGACTATGAAGAAGATTGAGAGCCTAAGAATTGATGCTTTTGAAGTGTGGTGTTTGAGAAGACTCTTGAGAGTCCCTTGGACTGCAAGGAGATCCAACTAGTCCATTTTGAAAGAGATCAGCATTGGGATTTCTTTGGAAGGAATGATGCTTAAGCTGAAACTGCAGTAATTTGCCCATCTCAGGTGAATAATTGACTCATTGGAAAAGACTCTGATGCTGGGAGGGTTTGGGTTCAAGAGCAGAAGGGGACCACAGAAAATGAGATGGCTGGATGGCATCACTGACTCGATGAACATGAGTCTGAGTGAACTCCGGGAGTTGGTGATGGACAGGGAGGCCTGGCGTGCTGCTCTTCATGGGGTCGCAAAGAGTCAGACACGACTGAGTGACTGATCTGATCTGATCGGAATGTGTTCTTTACTTTGCCAACAAATGTCCATTTAGTCAAGGCTATGGTTTTTCCAGTGGTCATGTATGCATGTGAGAGTTGGAACTTGAAGAAAGCTGAGCACCGAAGAATTGATAGTTTTGAACTATGGTGTTGGAGAAGATTTTTGAGAGTCCCTTTAACTGAAAGGAGATCCAACTGGGCTCACAACAAGTTGGACACGACTAAGCTACTGAACTGAACTGATGCATATTTATACACACACATACACATATATTTTCATATGTATCTGAAATTTCTCTGGAATATTCTCAAAAATAGGACTGCATTAAGGCACAACACAAGTCTAGTATTTTAATCATAGCAAGTATGTTGTGTGAAAACCAGGAAGTGGAGCTAAAATTTAGAAATTGGATTTCTAACTTGTTTTCAAATTTTTCAATGTGTGGAAAATTAAACAAGGCATTCCTAAATGACCAATATTTTAAAGTGTAAGTCACAATGGAAATCGGATAATTCTGAGGTGAATGTAAATGAAAGCACTTTTAGAAAATCATCAGATTCTGCAAAAGTACATATCTGTAGTTATATACCTCCTACAAAACATATACTGATACCTAAAAACAGCAAAATTATATACCTAAGCTTTCGACATATACATATGCATGTATACATGTAGCTATATAGAAATCAATGGTTGCCCAGGTAGTCTTAGTACTAAGGAACTTGCCTTCTAACGCAGAAGTCATAAGAGATGAAGGTTCGATCTATGGGTTCTGAAGATCTCTTGGAACTAAGGATGGCAACAAATTCCTATTTCTTTTCCTTGAAAATCCCATGGATTGAGAATACACGATGGTGACAGTCTGTGTAATACAGAGTGTCAGACAGGATTATAATGAATTAACACAAGAAATATCAATTGAACGGGTTCTAATATATATATTACACTTGTTTCTTTCATATATTACCAATGATATGCTCAGCAAAAAAATCAGTTCATTCGTTTGACTTCAGTCTCACAGTCATGCCCAATTCTTTGCAACCCCATGAGTTGCAGCACACCAGGTCTCCCTGTCCATCACCAACTCCCAGAGTTCACATAAACATATGTCCTTCGAGACAGTGATTCCATATAGACATCTCATCCTCTGTTATCCCCTTCTCATCCTGCCCCCAATCCCTCTCATTATCAGAGACATTTCCAATGGCTCAACTCTTAGCGTGAAATGGCCAAAGTGTTGGGGTTTTAGCTTTAGCAACAATCCATCCAATGAACACCTAGGACTGATTTCCTTTAGTATGTACTGGTTGGACCTCCTTGCAGTCCAAGGAACTCCCAAGAGTGTTCTCCAACACCAAAGTTCAAAAGCATCAATTATTTTGCACTCAGTTTTCTCCACAATCCAATTCTTACATCCATACATCACCAATGGAAAAAATAAATAAATAAATAAACATAACGTTGACTAGATGGACCTTTATTGGCAAAATAATGTCTCTGATTTTTATATGTTATGTAGGTTGGGCAAAACTTTCCCTCCAAGTAGTAACTGTCTTAATTTTATGGCTGCAATCACCATCTGCAGTGATTTTGGATCACCCCCTAAAAATAAAATAAAATAAAATAAATAATAAATAAATCTCACATTGTTTACACTGTTTCCCCATCTATTTCCCATGAAGTGATGGGACCAGATGCCATGATTTTAGTTTTCTGACTGTTGAGCTTTATGCCAACATTTTCATTTTCGTCTTTCACTTTCATCAAGAGGTGTTTTAGTTCCTTTTCACTTTCTCCCATAAGGGTGGTGTCATCTGAATAATTTTAATAATCTGAGGTTATTGATATTTCTCCTGGCAATCTTGATTACAGCTTGTGCTTCTTGCAGCCCAGCGTTTCTCATGATGTACTCTGCATAAAATTTAAATAAGCAGGATGACAATATGCAGACTTGATGCCTTCCTCTTCCTATTTGGAACAAGTCTGATGTTCCAAGTCCTGTTCTAATTGTTGCTCTCTGAGCTGCATATAGGTTTCTCAAGAGGCAGGTGAGGTGGTCTGGTATTCCTACCTCTTTCAGAATCTTCCACAGTTTATTATGATCCACACAAAAGCTTTAGCATAGTCAATAAATCAGAAATAGGTGGTTTTCTAGAATTTTCCTGCTTTTTCAATAATCCAGAGGATGTTGGCAATTTGATCTCTGGTTCCTCAGCCTTTTCTAAAACCGGGTTGAACATCTGGAAGTTCACAGTTCACATTTTGCTGAAGCCTGGCTTGGAGAATTTTAAGCATTATTTTCCAGCATGTGAGATGAATGTAATTGTGTGGTAGTTTGAGCATTCTTTATCATTTCCTTTCATTGGGGTTGGAATGAAAACTGATCTTTTTCAGTCTTGGGCCCACTGCTGAGTATTCCAAATTTGCTGGCATATCGAGTGCAGCCCTTTCACAGCATCATCTTTCAGGAGTTGAAATAGCTCATCTGGAATTCCGTAGCCTCCACTATCTTTGTTTTTAGTCATGCTTTATATGGCCCACTTGACATCACATTCCAGGATGTCTGGCTCTAGGTGAGCAATCACATCATCGTGATTATCTGGGTTGTGAAGATTTTTTTGTACAGTTCTTCTGTGTTTTCTTGCCACTTCTTGTAACATCTTCTGCTTCTGTTAGGTCCATACCATTTCTGTCCTGTATCAAGCCCATCTTTGCATGAAATGTTCCCTTGGTATCTCTATTCTTTTTTTTTTTTTTTTTTTTTTTTTTGAAGAGGTCTCTATTCTTTCCCATTCTTTTGTTTTACTCTCTTTCTTTGCATTGATTGCTGAGGAAGGCTTTCTTATCTCTGCTTGCTATTTTTTTTTTTTTTTTGAACTCTGCATTCAGATGCTTATATCTTTCCTTTACTCCTTTGCTTTCTCTTCTCTTGTTTTCACAGCTATTTATAAGGCTTCCTAAGACAGCCGTTTTGCTTTTTTGCATTTATTTTCTATAGGGATGATCTTGATCCCTGTCTCCTGCACAATGTCATAAGCTTCTGTCCATAGTTCATCAGGCACTCTATCTATCAGATCTAGTCCCTAAAATCTATTTCTCACTTCCATCTTAAGGGATTGAATTTAGGTCACACCTGAATGTTCTAGTGGTTTTCCCAACTTTCTTCAATTTAAGCCTGAATTTGGCAGTAAGGAGTTCATGATCTGAGCCACAGTTAGCTTCTGGTCTTCTTTCTGCTGACTGTATAGAGCTTCTCCACCTTTGGCTACAAAGAATATAATCAATCTGATTTAGTGGTTGACCATCTGGTGATGTCCATGTGTAGAGTCTTCTCTTATTTTGTTGGAAGAGGGTGTTTGCTATGACCTGTGCATTCTCTTAGCAGAACTCTATTTGACTTTGCCCTGCTTCATTTCGTATTAAAAGCCAAATTTGCCCATTACTCCACGTGTTTCTTAACTTCCTAAATATGCATTCCAGTCCCCTATAATAAAAAGGACATCCTTTTTGTGTATTAGTTCTAAAAGTTCTTGTAGGTCATCATAGAACCACTCAACTTCAGCTTCTTCAGCGTTACTCGTTGGGGCACAGGCTTGGATTACCGTGATATGAATGGTTTGCCTTGGAAATGAACAAAAATCATTCTGTCATTTTTTGAGATTGCGTCCAAGTACTGTATTTCGGATTCTTTTGTTGATCTTGATGACTACTTCATTTATTCTAAGGGATTCCTGCACACAGTAGTAGATATAATGGGCGAGTTAAATTCACCCATTCCAGTCCATTGTAGTTTGTTGATTCCTACAATGTCGACGTTCACTCTTGCCATCTCCTGTTTGACCACTTTCAATTTCCCTTGATTTATGGACCTGACATTCCAGGTTCTTATGCAATATTGCTCTTTATAGCATTAGAGCTTGCTTATATAACTAGTCACATTCACAACTGGTTATTGTTTTTGCTGTGGCTCCATCTCTTCATTCTTTCTGGAGTTATTTCTCCACTGATCTTCAGTAGCATATTGGGCACCTACCGACCTGTATACTGTTGCTAAGTCACTTCAGTCGCATTTGACTCTGTGCGACCCCATGGACTGCAGCCTACCAGACCCCTCCGTCTATGGGATTTTCCAGGCAAGAGTACTGGAGTGGGTTGCCATTGACTTCTCTGACCGACTTGTATAGTACAGCACAATAAAAATCTGGCTCCATGGGCTTATTTACAAACAACTGGATAACCAATTCAACCTTTTTTTTTTTTTATGAATCTGTTCATTTTTTTCCAGTTTTGAAAATAGTTTTAGTCACTCTGTTCAGCAATTTGATTGCTTCACATAGGTTGAGACTTTTGTTGACACAAATACCTGTCCTAAATACCTAAAATTTCTCTTTATTTCATATGTTTAATTGCAATAGCATCTTATTCATTATGATTTCAGTAACTAAATCTCTTTTCATGTGTTTAATTTACCTAATATTCTTTTTACTAATTTTGTTTATTGATCAATTTTCTCTATTGTTTACTAATTATATTATCTTATACCCATACTAATATTTGTTCATTTCCTCTTTCTCCTGGCTGTGAATTTAGTTGTTTTTTTTTTTTTTTTGTTTTGTTTTTTTTTCTTCAGCTTCTGAAGAAAGTATTAATTTCTTGCCAGGAGTAGAGAGCTTTCTTTTCATGTAAATTTAAATATATATATATATATATATATATATATATATATATATGTGTGTGTGTGTGTGTGTGTGTGTGTGTGTGTGTGTGTGTACTTCTTCTGCTGTATCTGAATACCTGCTACATTGTGTTTTCATTTTGAATCACCTCAGAATATGTTCTCATTTCTCTTGTGAGTTACTATTTCCTTCATCCAGCCTTCGGCATGCACTGTTTATTTTCCACACATTACATTTTTCACATATTCCTCCCATTGTTGATTTCAATTTACATGGTTTGGATGCCATAGATCATATTTGGTATGATTTACATTATTAATGATTTTCCCATGCCTTAATACAAACCCAATTATCAGGAATATTTTGGAGATTATTCCATGTACAGTTGAGAAGTTTTGGGTGGAATATTCTGCACATCTGTGTTTGGTCCACTGGTTTGTATTGTCTTTTAAGTTTTCTCTTCCCTCAGTGGTCTTAACTTTCTTGAATCATTCGAATATTTATTGCTGGATATTTGTTTGTGAACTATAATTCTTGCTCATGTTTTGCAGTTTTTCCACTTCATGTTAGCCTAAAGGTAGAGAAACCTTTCAAATATTAAGTAACTAACTCTGATGATGTGAACTTGTGTGTGTGTGTGTGTGTGTGTGTGTGTGTGTGTGTGACATACCCATATATCATTAATATACAGATAATATGAAAATATATAATTAATAAAATCATTGGAATGACTGATACTGAAGCTGCAACTCCAATACTTGGACACCTAATGTGAAGAATGACTCAATTGGTAATACTCTGTTGCTGGGAAAGATTGAAGGCAAGAGGAGAAAGGGACAACAGAGGATGTATGGTTGGATGGCATTACCAACTTAATGGACCTGAGTTTGAGAAAACACCAGAAATTGGTTTTGGACAGGGGGGCCTGGAATGTTGCAGCCCATGGGGTGGCAAAGAATCAGATATGACTGTGTGACTACACTGGTATTGCTTGATTAAAAGTTACCTATTTAACATTAAAAAAAAAAAAAATGACTGTGTGACTACACTGAATATATTTAATATCATTTGTTTCAAATCATTTTTATTTAAAAAAAAGTTTTGTCTACCACTTGTACAGTAACTATGGCACTCTATTGTTTACTGCTTACATAAAATATTCTTTACAATGTAATGTTGGAAATGTATTCAACTGTAAGATTTGTCTCTTTGACAGGCTATAGTTGCTATGTTAAAAAAACAAAAACAAAAACCAAGTCCATTGTCCCATCTTCTAGCATACCACCTTAATGTGTTGTTTTTTTTGTTGTTGTTGTTTCCTTTACTAAATAGATTTTAGAGTAATTTTAAGAAAAAAATTCTAGATAATTTGATTGATGTTGTTCATTCATTCAGTCATGTCCAACTCTTTTATGATTCCCTGGACTGCAACACCCCAGGCCTCCTTCTCTTTCACTGCTTCCCATAGTTTGCTCAAACACATGTCCATTGAATTGGTGATGCCATCCAACCATCTTCTGTCATCCCCTTCTCCTCGTGTCCTCAATCTTTCCCAGTGTCATGGTATTTTCCAGAGTTGGCTTTTTGCATCAGGTTGGCAAAATCCTTGAGCATTATTTCTGAAGGGTTAGGATTTAGGGTATTGGATCCAATTTGTGGTGGAACCTGATCTTGGTCAGTGGGATTGAACCAGTAAGTTTTCAAGGCTTAATGTTTGGAATATCCTGAGCCTGTGGTCTGTCAGGTGGAGCTGGATTACTTCTCTATGAAGTTCAATGAATTTTTCTGTAAGTGCTTTGTGGTGTCTGTGGGTTTGGTAAAGCATCAGGCAGTATCTTTTATAAAAATTCATTTTTGTGTTTCTGCTTTGCTGGAGAATATGTGTGGGTTGTCTCGCACTGAAACTGCTTGATTCAGCTTGGGGCTTGATTTCCATGTAGATATGGAAAGTTTTGAATGTGTTTCTCTTTTAATGTTCCTTGGTGTCAGGAGTTCAATGATCTAAAGCTCTGTAATTGACCTCATGGCATCTTGGTTTTGTCCCTGAGTTAAAGTAGCATCAAGAATTCTGCATCTTCATAACAGACGATAAACTCAAGGTTGATGGTGAAGTAATTCTCCATAGCCAAAAACAGTCAAAGTGATTCACAGGATTACATGGAGCAAAGCAAAGTGAAGAGGGAGATAGAGGTTTCTTGGAGGATAAAGGGGAGAGTAAAAAGGCGAGAATGCAATCAACTTAGGAACTATATCTGTACATGAAAAGATATTCTAAAAATAGAATTCCTAAAGGTATATACATTGATTAATAACAAATTTCAAAAAGTGAAGATTAAGAACCTAGAATAGAATTTAAACTACTATCAATCCTGGAAAAAAGGTAGAGGTCAAAATAATTCTCAAAATGCAGTATATAGAAGTGAAAATAAAGGGACTGATAAGTAATAAAAATGTTTAATTAAAAAACAAAACATGAAAACAGTAAGGAATAATCTAGCAATTTATCTAGAGTTGCTATGAGCTTAGTGGTGTCAGGTCAGTGTCAGTTAGGCTATTTTTCTTGCTTCTACTTGTTGTCAAAGGCTATTGCTGTCACTGAATTGCACAGTTTCTTCATTAACTTCAGAGGTTCCATTTGTTGCACCTGTCATTCCTGGTCTAGTTCACCCTTCTTCACTTATTTTGTCTTCATCAGATTGCAATTCTCTTCCATGACAAGTTTACACATGTCTAGTTTGCACCATAATACAAGGGGACAGAAGGTCCTTATTTGACCTCACTTGCTTAGTGGTTCAGTGGTGAGGGGGAGGACACTGAAAACAAATAAAGGTGGGATATGTGGGTGAGGGTGCTTAAGTTGGATGGGCCATTGTGGGCTTGCCACCGCCATAGGTGACATATACTTAGGTGCTCTGAAAGGGCGCTGCACACAATCGGTTATGTGTTTTGTTTCCGTCCCATGGCCAAACTGCTCAGGCAACTGGGTGGCAGGAAAGGGACTCTCCAACGTAGGCCATGCATCTTATGTGGCGTCAGGACCCCACCACTCGGTTTGTTTGTAGGGTAAGGGAGTTAGAAAAGGCAAGCTTCAGAAAAAAGAATGAGACCAGTACTTTACAGGAACAGATCACTTTTAATGAGATTAGAAAGGGCAGCAGTCATGTTAGTGAGCTGTTGCACTAACCCAAGAAAAGAGTAAGTGTATACACACACACACACACACACACACACACACACACACACAGGCATATATATGGAAAGACACTGTCTTAAGGGAGCCTGTTCTTCTCCAAAGTTGTTTGGACTAGTTATCTCTTAAATAGCTGGGGCAATGGATTTTAGAGATCAGCCAGAGGCTGGACCTGCTGGGAACTGAGTGTAATCAGCCTTAATGTCGATTTTTTTTTTTTTTTTTCTTCATTT
>CADEAB010000081.1:1142755-1155857 GCA_902825105.1 Syncerus caffer
GGACTAATTTGAAGTTAATCACCACTGCATCTAATTTTAGAAAGGTAACATTGCCCTGGGCAGTACGTGAGTTAACTGTCCATTTCATGTCAAGTGCCTTTGTTAGGTGGGGAAGAAGTGTCTCTAGAGGAACATAAATGCCTAATTTCTTGTCATTGGGATTCTCATTTTGTTAAGTGAGTATTACCTTTTACTGCTCTTTATGGTTTATTGGAGTAGGGGCTCGTTGAAGATTGATCTTCAAGAGTTTCTTCTTATGATTTTAGTTCATAAGTCCATCACCTTTCATTTTATAGTGCTCATCATGGCGTAATGGATTAAGTGAAAATCCAGGAGTACACACCTGCAGTTAATGTGCTGAAGTGATAATTCATCTAACAGCTTTGTTACCATAAGTGTTATGCCTCAATTTTCTGTTGCAAATTGGTGTTTGTGAATTTTCAAAGTGATTTTCTAGTCTCTACTTTTTTGTTTGATTCTTGTACTGTTAAACAATAAATATGGTATGTCAGTAGTCTCCTCCCACCGCTGAAATGTATTGGTGTAATAGTCTGGTTACTTTGAACAACCTGGAAGTACTTTTCTTGTGATCTTCACTGAGGAATTAGCACTGTGCCACAACTGTGCTAGGGTAATGGGATTTTATGGAATGGCATAGAGGTGGCAAACACCGCTGGTGCAGAGTGACAGTGTGCTGTGTACTTCTGTAAATGTGGTGCATTTTTCCTATTCATACTCCAGCTATCGTTTTCAACTCCATGATTTGTGGAAAGAAGGAACAGGTTTTTGATGGAAAAAACAGAGAAAATCCCTCTTCGCACCCCCCATTCTTATAAAATCTTCATCAGTTTTTTGTAAAAGTTGCTTTTTTCATTTGCAAGTTGTACAATTTACCACTAGGTATTTAGCAAATAAATTTATCTGTAAGATATTATAAATCATTAACTATTCCCTTTCAGATAATAGTTATAAGCAACTATTAAAAATTATAATTAGTCACAGATTTGACTGAAATTCTCTTCCAAAGAGACAGAACAGAAATAAGGAAGCAGTTTGGAATGGTGCTGGAGCATGGAAAACATCAAAGAAAAGTGGGCACAGTGTTGTTGTTGTTTGTTTTTGTTTTTTCCTATTCTTTAATGTTTTACTTTTAGGAGATCCAACATCTTGACTTGGTATTTTAATTAGAATTTAGTAAACTGCTTTACTCTAGATTCTGAGAGGTAAAATCTAAATTACATTTGTTGTTAGTGTGTTTAATTGTTGTAACCCATATTTATTTAAAACATTTACCTCAAATTCCATGAAAAAGTATGTTTTATGTATTAACTGTTAAAATAAAGAACTTAAAGGCTATTAATTAACATTAAAATTATTTCACAATTTTGGCATGCCAAAACCTGTCAAAGAAGATAAAAAAAAAATCAGTAAGAACTGGTGCTACAGAAAAAAAATGTTAGTTAATTTTTTCTGCAACAACAAATTTTAATTTCTTTCTAGCTGTTTTATTTAACATTTATATAGGTCTTTATGCTGCTGCGGCTAAGTTGCTTCAGTCATGTCCGAAACTGTGTGACCCCATAGACGGCAGCCCACCAGTCTCCCCCGTCCCGGGATCCATCTGTATAGAAAACCTTTTAATCTCTGATCCCATTTTCCTTTACTTAAAACAACAACAACTTATTTTTGCTTTTTTTATTAACCACATTTTCCAGACTAAAAAAACAAAAAAAAAAAACACACTAATATCCTTTACTCAAAGTCAGCTAGTAAAAAGGAGAGATCAAGAAGTCTCCAGTTATGGAATCTGAGTTATTTCAACTCTTCATTATGGACTAAGTAGTTATAGCATCCTTTTGTCTATTTAAAATTTCTCTTGATTAGATGGTTTTCAAATTCTCCAAATAATAATTTTCTATAGTCAGATCTATGCTGTGGCATATTTTGGTATATTTTGTAAGTTAAAAATATTCTCCATATGCCAGTATGAAAAAGCCAGTAGCATCTACTTTTGAAATGTGAATAGCAGTATGATTTGGAATATGATAACAGAGCCTATTTTAAGAGAAATTATATCAAATTGATCACTACCAAGAAAGAATAGCATGAAGCAATACTGTTTGGAAGGCAGGTAAAATTTATCATGAAAATTCTATAGCCACTTGTAATTCTACTGTCTGGAGATAATGTTATTAACATTTGCTATGCTTCTATTTTTTACCTATGCGTGACTTTGTATATACGACTATTTTTCTTTCCCATAAAAATGGTATTAAACTGTATATACTGTTTTGTATCTTGCATATTTCATAGAGAGGTATATTGTTAACATTTCCCCATGTCAGTAAATATTCTTCTGTAGCTTAAAAAAAAAAAAAATAAGATGAAACTCCAATACTTTGGCCACCTGATGTGAAGAGCTGATTCATTTGAAAATACCCTGATGCTGGGAAAGATCGAAAGCGGGAAGAGAATGGGAGGACAGAGGATGATGATTGGATGGCATCACCGACTCAAAGGACATGAGTTTGAGTAAACTTCGGGAACCGGTCATGAAGGACAGGGAGCCTGACATGCTGCAGTTCATGATGTCACAAAAAGTCAGACCAACTGAAGGCAACTGAACTGAATTGAACAAAGGCATGCTCACAATTCTACAGCGCTAGACTTCTACAGTACATAAATCTAGAAATTGGAGATGTTCAAACTGGATTTAGAAAAGACAGAGAAACCAAGGTCAAATTGGCAACATCCACGGGATCATGGAAAAAGCAAGAGAATTCTTAAAAATATATATGTATGTCTGCTTCATTGACTATGGCAAATCCATTGTGTGGATCAAAACAAACTGCAGAGAAATTCTTAAAAAGGCATGGAAATACCAGATCACCTACCTGCCTCCTGAGAGACCTGTATCCTGGTCAATAACACACAGTGAGAACCAGATACAGAAAAAACAGGGAAATTGGGAAATTAAAATTTCCCATTGAAAATTGGAAAAAAAAAAAAAAAAAAAAAACACTTTTCTATCGGCACCCGCTTTATTTAACTTATACACAGATCACATTTTGGAAAAATGCTGGGCTGGGAGGAAACACAAGCTGAAATTAAGAGAAAATATCAATATCAATATCAATATCAATATCAATAACTTCATATATGCAGAGTGACAACCTCCCTTATGGCATAAAGCAAGAATAACTAAGGAGCCTCTTGATACAGGTGAAAGAGGGAGAGTGAAAAAGGTGGCTTAAGGCTCAACATTCAAAAAAAATCTAAGATCATGGCATCTGGTCTATCATTTCATGGCATACAGATGGGGAAACAATGGAAACAGTGACAGACTTCTGTTTTCTTGAACTCCAAATCATGTCAGATAATGAATTATGAAATAAGTAAGTGACACTGCAGCTATGAAATTAAATGACACTTGTTTCTTGGAAGAAAAGCTGAGGTACATATAGTCAGAACTACGTTTTGTTGTTGTTGTTTGTTTGTTTTATTTTCAGTAGTAATGTGCAGATGTAAGTGAAATGATAAAAGAGTTTGAGAATTAGGGACTTGATACTTTTGAACCACAATCTTGGAGAAGGCTCTTGTGAGTCCTTTGGGTTGCAAGAAAACAAATCCAGTAGACCCTAAAGGAAATAATCCTGAAAATTCACTTGAGGGGCTGATGCTGAGGCAGAAGTTCCAATATTATGGCTATCTGATGTGAAGAGCCAACTCATTGGAAAACACTCTGCTTTGGAAAAGATTGGAGTAGGAAAAGGGGAGGGCAGAGGACCAGATGGTTGGATAGCATCACCACCCAATGGATTTGAGTTTTAACAAGCTCTGGGATATGGTGAAGGACAGGAAGGTGTGATAGGCTGCAGTCCATGGAATTACAAAGAGTTTGATATGACTGAGTGACTGAACAATGAATAACAATCAGCAACAACAAAGCTACTGAGTGCATTTGACCTTGAGTAGTTTCAGGAGCATCTGAAGTATGTCACAGATCTGAAACCCTAGATGGTGGCAAAACACTGGATGTGTTTTGACTGGGAGTTAGTGAAGCAGCCATTGAAGTGTGTCAAAGCACTGAAACAATGAATGTCGATAACCTGTATAGTGTATTTGATGTGGAGTGAATGAAGAACCACTTGAAGTGTGTTTTCATAACTGAAACACTATATTATCACACTTCAGATGGTCTGTGTTTGATCTTCCATAGAGAAAGAAGAACATAAAGCATGTCACAACACTGAAACTGGATCATGGTAAATCATTGTGTATGCTGACCTGCGATAGTTTAAAAATCAAAGAAAGTATTTCACAATAATCTTTCACAATAAAGTAACAGCATTGAATCAATTGATAGTAATAAACTAACCTGTGCTCCAACCTTGGGTGTACAAAGGATCCTTTGAAACATATACTGGAATTAACACACTGGGTTGTGATAAATTATAGGTTGTATATTTTCTGCAGAGAGTGAATAAACAGTTGAAGCAGGAAACAACACTGAAACACTGGATAGTGATAAACTATGGGGTGTGTTTGATACATGTTGAATTAAGAGAAACTGGAAGCATGGCACAGAGTAAAAACACAGGACTATGATAAACTTCTGAACGTGTTTGATCTAGAATGGCTTAAAGAAGGACTTGAAACTCATCACAGAACCCAAACAGTAATTGTGATAAGCTATTGACCACATTTTATTTGGAGAGGATAAAGAAGTACATGAGGCACACCACAGTACTGGCACAGTGGATAGTGGTAACTGCAGGGAGTGTTTGACTAAGTTAGACAAAGGGACACTTCAAGCATGTAATAGCACAGCATCAATGAATGATGACAATTTACAGGGTGTGTTTTAACTGGATGGAATTGAGGAGACTCAAAACATGTCACAATACCCGAAAAAATAGATAGTGATAATCTTTCACATTAATTTCTTCTGGATTAAAAAAAAAAAAAAACACTTAAAGCATATCTAAACATAAACACTGGATAGGTATATAATATTGTATGTGTTTAATGCCAATAAAAAAAATAAAAGAAACAAAAGAAACAATAGAATAGGAAGACTAGAAATCTTGCCAAGAAACTTAGAGACACCAAGGGGATATTTCATGCAAACATGGGCACAATCAAGGACAGAAGTTGTATGAACCTAGCAGAAGAAGAAAATGTGATGAAGTGTTGGCAAGAGTATAAGAGAAGAACTGTACCAAAGAAAGGTCTTAATCACCTAGATAACCATAATGGTGTGACCACTCACATAGAGCAGACAACCTGGGGTGTGAAGTCAAGTGGATCTTAGTAAGATTACCACTAGTCAAGGTGATAGACTTGAAGCTCAGCTCTTTCAAACTTTAAAAGATAATGCTGTTAAAATAATGCACTTAATGTGCCAGGAAATTTGTAAAACTCATCAAAAATTACAGGACAGGAAGAGGTCAGTTTCACTCTGATCCCAAAGATGGGCACTGCAAAGGAATGCTCAAACAACTACACCATCATGCTCATTTTATATGCTCACAAGGTAATGCTCAAAATTCTTCAATCTAGGCTTCAAAATATATGAACTGAGAACTTTCAAATGTACAAATTGGATTAGGAAAGGCAGAGGAACCAGAGAGCAAATTGTCAACATTCATTGGATCACAGAAAAAAGCAGGAATTCCAGAAAATGATTTACTTCTGCTTCATTCAGTATACTAAAGCCTTTGACTGTGTGGGTCACAGAAACTGTACAATTCTTAAAGAGGTGGGTATACTAGACCACTTTACCTGGCTCCTGGGAAACTGTATGCAGGTCAAGAAATAACAGAATCAGCAGGAACAATGGACTTGCTCAGAATTGGTAAAAGTAGTATGTCAATGCTGTCTTGTCACTCCACATATTTAACTTAAATGCAGAGTATATCATGCAAAATGTCAGACTGGATGAAGGACAAGCTGGAATCAAAATTGCTGGGAGAAATGTCAATAAACTCAGACATGCAGATGACAGAAAGCAGAAGAGGAATTAGAGCTCCTTACTGAGATGAAAGTGGAGATTAAAAATTTTGGCTTAAACCTTGACATTCAATAAACTAAGATCACGTCATCCAGTCCCATCACTTAATAGATCAGAGCACACTGGAAACTGCAAACAGATTTTATTTTCTTGAGTACCAAAATCACTGCATGGTGTACTGCAGCCATGAAGTTGAAAGACACTTGCCTTCTTGGAGGAAAAGCTATGACAAAACTAGACAGCATATGAAACCAGAAACATCATTTTGCTGGCCAAGGTCCATATAATCAAGGTATGTTTTTTCCCAGTAGTCATGCATGGGTGTGAGACCTGAACCATAAAGAAGGTTGAATGCCAAAACAATTGATGTTTTAGAACTGTGGTGCTGGAGAAGACTCTTGAGTCACTTGAACTGCAAAGAGATCAAACCAATAAGTCCTAAAGGAAATCAACTCTGACTACTCAATGGAAGGACTGATGCTGAAGTTGCAATACTTTGGGCACCTGATGCAAAGAGCCAAATCATTATAAAAGACCCTAATGCTGGGTAAGATTGTAAGCAGGTGGAGATGGTTGTGACAGAATGAAATGGTTGATATAACTGTCTCAATGGTCATGAATTTGAGCAAATTCCAGGAGATAGTGAAGGACAGGGAAGCCTGGTGTGCTGTAGTCCATGAGGTTGCAAAAAACTGGACATGACTGCATGACTGAAAAAAAATCAATCAGGGGTAAATAAATAAGCACCTGAAGTGTGTGACAGCAGTTAAACTCTGGATGTTGATAAACTACTGCATGCATTTGAAATAGGATAGTTGAGGAAGCACTTGTGCATTTATCAGCACTGAAAGAATGGATGTGTGTATTAACCCAGAGTAGATAAGGAAGCACTTGTAGTATGTCACAGGACTGATAGACTGAATTGTGATAAAACACTTGTTGAGTTTGACCTCTGGGGGGTCAAATAAACATCTAATATATGCCACAAGTTACAGCCCTGAAACCTTGGCTAATGATAAAATGCTGGGATCGTTCGACTGATGTGCACTATTAAGTATTTGAAGGATATTACTGTACTGGTTATTGGATGATGATGCACTAATGAATATGTTTTACAGGAGAAGACGAAGCACATGAAGCATATCACAGCACTGAAACATGGAAGGATGGTAAACTCCTAGGAGTGATTGACAAAGAAGCATATACAGTGATTCACAGTACTGAAATATAGATTTTGATAAACCCTTGAGTATTTGACACCAGGTGGACAAAGAAGCATTTGAAGCATGCCATATATGTCAAGGCACTGAGTACTGCATGGCAGTAATCTACAGAGTGTGTTATTCCAGAAAGTGAATGAATAGGCACTTGAATCACATCACAGCACTGAAATGCTGACTTTGATAAACTACTGGATGTATTTTTCTAGTCTGGATGATAAAGCAGTTTGTGTCACAGCTTGGAAATACTGGATGGTGATAAACTACTGGTGTGTTTAGTAAAGATGCACTTGAACTTATGACAGCAATGAAAAGCAGGAAGTGATAAGCTGCTGAGACTATTTTAGCTGTGGTGGACAAAGATGAAGCTGAACCTCCTCTTTGAGGTGTGGATAATATAAGCTATTGAGTATGCTTGACCTGGGGTGGATGAAGAAACACTGAAAGCATATCACAGCAGTGAAACACTGGATGGATATATACAAGTGGATGTGTTTGACCTAGGGTCTGTGAAGAATAACTTCAGTGCTTCACTGTACTGAAACAGTAGATGATGATAATCTATTGGATGTGCTCAATGAGTAATCAATGAAGAAGCACTTGGAATGGCGCTGCACAAAGTTGTGTTTGATCATTGTGGATGAAGAAGTTCTTGAAATATGTCAAAGCTTTGCAACCCTGGGTGGTGATATATTCCCATCAAACAATGTGTCTTTTTGATATGGTGTGTACAAGCAAGCACTTAAAGCATGTCACAGGGCCTTTCCTGGTGGTCCAGTGGTTAAGCATCCACCTTGTATTGTAGGGGATGAAGGTTCAATCCCTGATTGGGAAACTAACACCCCATATGCTACAGAGTAATTAAACCTGCACAACTGAAAATACTGAAGTTCTCACACTCCAGAGATTGCATGACATGGTTAGAGTTGGCTTGTCTCAAGGACTATCCTACGTGACACATCTAAGACCCAACACAGCCAACTAAATAAATTAAGAAGAATCATGTCACAGGTGAAACATTTGTGACAAACTATTTACTGTGCTTTACCTGGAGAAAATGAATAAACACATGAATTATGTCACTGCACTGAAACACGGGATGGTGATAAGCTACTGCCTGTGTTTGACATGAGGTGTAGGAAGAAGACTTGTGGAATGTTCCACAGTTAAAATATTGGATGATTATAATCTACTGAGTGTGTTAGACTTGGAGTGGATAGAAGCATGTCACAGAACGGAAACACTGAGGGTGATAAACTACTGTGTGAGTTTAACCAGGGGACGATGAAGAAACACTTAACCTGTCATAGCACTGAATACTAGATATGTTTGACCTGGAGTGGGTTGAACAAGCACTTGAAACAGGTTACAGGACTGAAATAACCACTGGATGGTGATAAACTACTTAGAATAATGACCTGAGGAGATGAAGAAGCAATGGAAGTATGTCATGACAGTGAAACACTAGATGATGGTAATCAGTGAGCATTAGTAGTGGCAAGATACCTGCTCCAGAGTTCATGTTAAAGATGTAGCATCTTTGCACTAGAATATGGGATTAATGAGTTTGTGATGCCTCCCTTAAAGTACAGATTCAGCAGTTAACACATGCCTACCCTGGATCATGGGGTCAGAAGGGGCAAAATGATAGCTACAGGCTGCAAGCTCAGAACGTGCATGATGTGCACTAGAATGTGGGCTCATTGGTGGCTGATGCATGCATCAGATTTCAGGTTCAGAAGTTATGACATGGGTGTTCTATAGCAGCCATGTTATAAAACCCTCACACCGGTCAATCTATTTTTACATATGGTACTGTACACATTTAAATGCTATTTTCTCAAATCATCCCAACTTCACATCCTCTCCCACTGAGTTTCAAAAGTCTGTTCTTTAGAACTTGTCTCTTTTCCTGGCCTACATATAGGCTATCTTTCTAAAATTCCACATATATTAGTTAATATACAGCTTTGCCTTTCTCTTCTTAGTTCCTTCACTCTGTGTAGGCTTCACACTCTTTCCACCTCATTAGAACTTACTCAATGCATTATTCTTATAGCTTAATAATATTTCATATGTATATGTACCAAAACTTCCTTAACCATTCATCTGCTGATGGACCTCTAGATCACTTCCACATCCTAGCTATTGTAAAGAGTGTTTCAATAAACATTGGAGTGCTGCGTTTCTCTCATTCCAGTTTCCTTGAGGGGATGCCCAAGAGTGGGATTGCTGGGTCATGTGGCATCTCTATTTCCAATTTCTAAGGAGTCTCCACAATATTCTCCATAATGGTTGTTCCAGTTTACATTCCTGTCAACAGTGTATAAAGTTTCCCTTTTCTCCACACACTCTCCAGTAATTATATTGTAGACATTTTAATAATGGTCAATCTGACCAGTGTGAAATGATACCTCAATGTGGTTTTGATTTGCATTTATTTTATAATAAGGGATGCTGAACAATTTTTCTGTGTCTCAATAATCTGTGTATCTTCTTTGGAGAGGGCTTTTGCCTATATTTTGATTGGCGGTTTGCTTTTCTAAGCAGTATTTGTAGCTGGGGTTTTGAGATGCATGAGCAGCTTACATATTTGGGCATTATTGTTTTGTTAGTTTTTCAGTTGCTATTATTTTCTCCCAATTCTGAAGGCTAAATATTCACCTTAATTATAGTTTCCTTTATTGTACAAAAGCTTTAGAGCTTAATTAGTTACCATTAATTTTCTGTTCTTTACTCTAGGAAATGTGTCATAGAATATCTTGCTGTGACTTACTTTGAGGTTTTATACATATGTTTTACTCTAAGGGTTTTATATTTTCTGCTCTTACATTTACATCTGTAACCCATTTTGTGTTTATTTTTGAACATGATTTTAGATAGTATTCTAGTTTCTACACATAGCTGTCCAGTTTTCCCAGTAACACTTTTCGAAGAAAATATATTTTTCTGTTGTATACTTTTGCCTTCACTGTCAAAGATAATGGGTGCATTAATTTATCTTTGGACTTTATATTTTGTTCTATTGGTCTATATTTCTACATTTGTGCAAGTTTCATACTCTCTTGATATCTTTGTAGTGTAGTCTGAAGTCAGAAAGTTTGACTCCTCCAGTTCCATTTTTCTTTCTTGTAATTGCTTTGGCTCTTCGAGGTATTATGTATTTCCATGCAAATCATAAAATAATTTGTTCTAATTTTATGAAAAATATTGTTAGTAATTTGAGAGGTATTGCATTGAATCTATTGATTATTTTGGGTAGTATATCCATTTTAACTATATCAATTCGTCCAAGCCAAGAACATGATATATTTCTCCATCTGCATATGTTTTGATTTGTTTAATCAGTGCTTGTCTTTTATCTCTCTGGGAAAGTGAAAATTGCTCAGTCATGTCTGACTCTTTGCAATCTCATGGACTATATAGTGTATGGAATTTGGAATTCTCCAGGCCAGACTACTGGAATGGGTAGCCCTTCCCTTCTCCAGAAGATCTTCCTAACCCAGGGATGGAACACAGGTCTCACACATTTCAGGAGGATTCTTCACCAGGTGGGCCGCAAGGGAAGGGCAAGAATACTATACTGGGTAACACATCCCTTCATCATGGGGTCTTCCTGACCCAGGAATCGAACATAAGTCTCCTGCATTGCAGGCCACTTCTTTACTAATTGAGCTATCGGGGAAGCCCTTGTCTCTTTATGAAAATTTATTTCTAGTTATTTTATTCCTTTCATTGCAATGGTGAACATGATTGTTCCTTAATTTCTCTTTCTGATTTTTTCATTGTTAGTGTATAAGAATATAAAAGTTTCTGTGTATTAATTTTATACCCTGCACATTTACTCTATTCATTGATTAACTCCAGTAATTTTCTGGTGATATCTCTTGGGTTTTCTGTATAAAGGATATTACCATGTGCAAATAGAGAGAGTTTTACCTCTTCCTTTCCAATGAGGATTATTTTTATATCTTTTTCTTCTTTAAAATCTGTGGCTAGAATTTCCAAAAGTAGTAGTGGTGAGTGTGGGTAGCCTTGTCTTAATGCTGATTTTAAAGGAAATGCTTTAAGGTTTTTAATATTGGCAATAATGTTTGCAGTGGTTTTGTCATATTTGGCTTTCATTATGTTGAGGTATGTTCCATATATGACTACTTTGGCAGAGGTTGTGTTTTGTTTTGTTTTTAATAAAAAATGACTTTTGTTGAATTCAAATTTGAATTTTGTGCTGTTTAGCCTCCAATTTATTTGTGTTTCCTCTAGGTGTTGTTGCTGTTGTGTGTGTGTGTGTGTGTGTGTGTGTGTGTGTGTTTTCTGTAGTTGATATCTGGTCTAATAACATTGTGATCAGAAAAGATCCTTGAAAAGATACAAGATTACAATTTCTTGACGCTTACAAAGGTTAGATGTGGCCTCGGATGTGATCTATCCTACATAATGTTTCATTTGCACTTGAGAAAAAGGTGAAATCCATTCATTCATTCATTCTTTAGAAGTGGAATGCCCTGTAGATATCAATTAGATCAAATTTGTCTAATGTATCACTAAAACCTGAGTTTTCCTTATTGATTTTCTGTCATGGTTGTCCATGTTATGAGTGAAGTATTAAAATCACCCAATACTATTGGTTAGTGTCAATTTCTGCTCTAATAGTTGTTGGCATTTGTCTCTTGTATTTAAGTGCTCCTACATTGGGTGCATACAGCTTCTTCTCGGATTAATACCTTGGTTATTATGTAATGCAAACTTCCTTGTCTCTTATAGTGGTCTGTAATTAAATTTCATTTATCTGATATGAGTATTGCTCCTCCCACTTTCTTTTGTTCTCTGTTTTCACAAAATAGCTCTTTCCTGGCCATCAATTTCAGTCTGTATGTGTCTTTAGTTTTGAGACGGTTTTCTTGCAGACAGTGTATTATTGTATGCATTGTTTGTCTTGTCAGTCTTTGTCTTTTCATTGAAGCACTTAGGCCATTTATATTTAAGGTAGTTATTGATAAGTATGATCTTGTTACCATTTAATATATTTTTGTGTCTTTGTTTTATAAGGCTTTTCTGTTTCCTATCTAGAGAAGATCCTTCAGCATTTCCTGAAGTTCGGGTTTTGTGGTTTTGAATTCTAATTGCTTTTGTTTGCCTGTAAAGGTTTTGATTTTTCTTTTGATTTAGAATGCTATCCTTGTTGGATAGAGTAATCTTGGCTGAAGGTTTTTGCCTTTCATCACTTTAAGTACATCCTGCCATTCCCTTCTAAGCTTAAGAGATTTTAACGTATGATCAGCTGTTATCCTAATGGAGATTCCCTTCTATATTATTTGTTGTTATTTCATTGCTGCTTTTAATATTTGCTCATTGTGTATATTTATTTGTTTGTTTTGCCTTCTAAGCTTAAGAGTTTTTACGTGTAATCAGCTGTTATCCTAATGGAGATTCCCTTCTATATTATCTGTTGTTATTCCTTTGCTGCTTTTAATATTTTCTCATTGTATATATTTATTTGTTTGTTTTGCCTTCTAAGCTTAAGAGTTTTTACTGTATGATCAGCTGTTATCCTAATGGAGATTTCCTTCTATATTATTTGTTGTTATTCCTTTGCTGCTTTTAATATTTGCTCATTGTGTATATTTATTTGTTTGTTTTGTTGTTTGATTAATGTGTGTTTTGACATGTTTTGTCTTGGATTTATCCCTATGGGACACTCTTGGATTTTTCATTTCAGGGAAATTTTCAACTATTATCTCCTGAAATATTTTCTCATGTCCTTTCTTTTTGTCTTCTTTCTCTGGGAAACCTATGATTTAAATGTGAGAACATTTAACATTGTCCCAGAGGTCTCTGAGGCTGTCTTCATTTCTCTTTTTTTTTTTTT
>CADEAB010000082.1:0-23733 GCA_902825105.1 Syncerus caffer
ATATTTAATGTACAATGTCTTTCATTGCTGAAGATCTTCCCTGTTGTTTCACAGACCGCTCTTTACAGATGGAGTATTGGCTAACGTTCAGGGTGTTTGGCCCCCTGGAATGCCGGGAGGCGCTTTGTTGGTACCGTTTGGTTTCCTCCCGACACAGTTCACTGCATGGACAGATGTTTTAATACGTATTGTTTGGAGGAAGACCAAGTTATTTGTGGCTAGCCCTAGACTCCACGTCTCGCGCTGCTTGCACGTCCAGGTTAGCTCCCCCCGCCGCCTCAGGTGCGGTCTCATTACATGTGAGACGTCGCTCGTCGCCCGATAGCACTGTTACCGCCGAGGGAAAGCCTGGGGGCCTGCAGACAGGTAGGGTTGCGTGCGGCGCCGGTACTGCGGGGAATTCCAGCCCCGCGAGGTCATCTCCGCTTCGTCAGGAGACGCGAAAACCCAACACCGCTGAGCCGCCCCGCCCGGGGAGGCTTCTGTAACCTTCCAAAGGAAGGGATCGAGAATTGACTCAGAGTAGACACATTTTCTTTTGCTAACTGGTCACCTGCCCAGAGCCAGGTAAGTAACACAGGGAGGGCTGAAGGAACACAAGAAATGACTCCACAGAATCCCGGGCGCGAAGACCAACACCCACAGCGCCCACGCCTCAGGCCCCAACGTACACACACGACCCGCTCGAGGAACCACCGCGCCCGCCCGCCGCTGCCCGCTGCCTCCTCCCCCGCTCTCTGCCGTTTCCCGGCCGCCTCGCATCTTCGGGCGTGTCTTCTTTCGTCGGGTCTTTCCGCACCGTCCCTCAGGGCCGGGCTTCTGTGTCTGCTGCTCCGCCGCCGCCTGACGCACTTCCTGTTTGTTGTTGGAGAAAGAAGAGAAAGGAAAGCGCGAGGACCGTCGCCGCCTCCGCCACCGCGCCGGAGCCGAGGAGCCCCGGCCGTCGCCCCAGCGCGCCTTCCGCCTGGCTCCCGCGTCCTCGGTGAGGGCCGCCAGCGGCCGGGGCGAGGGCCCGGCGGCCCAGCGGACCCGGGCCTCGGCTGCGGCGTGTGGGGCCGGGGGCCGAGGACCCGGGGAAGGGGCCTGAGGGCTGGAGACGGGTTTGGTGTGGGGCCGGGCCGGGCGCGCCGGGGACGGCGGCAGGCCGCGGGCCGGGCTGGGGGGCGCGCGTCGGGGCGGGCTCCGGCCGTGCCCTCGCCCCCTTCCGCGCTCCTCCCCCCACCCCGGCCGCCGCCTGTCCCGGCGGCCCCCTCCTCCCGGCGCCCTGGGGGCCCCGCCGGCGGTTGGGGCCGGCGGGTGCCGGGGCCGGGCGGCGGGCTCGGGGAAGGGGGCGAGGGAGCTGCCGCGTGGGAGGCCGAGGGTCTGCGTGTTTGAAGGCCCCGCGGGGACGTCCCTGAGCCCAGGAGGGAGGCGGGTTTGCGGGAGGAGCGGGGGCCGCGTGTCCGGAACTCCCCGCCGGCTCCCCGAAGCGTGTGGATGGTCGGTCGAAACGAAGTGTTTGGTTTTCAGCTCACCAAAACGGTTCAGGGTGTATGGCAGTTTACATAACTGAAGTTTCTGTCAAGTTTTGCCCAAGTAAGGGAAGAATTGACGCAAGAAGTGAAAATTGCAAACTTGGGTTGTCTCGCGAAATGTTCTGAGAGTGTGTGTCGCCAGTCAGGACGTTTAAATCTCCCTGCTAACTCACGGACCACGGGAAGGACACGGCCTTTGTGGACAGGTCTCCCGCACCACCCGGGGGTGCCCGGCACGCGTGGGCGGGGCGGCGCCCTCTGTTCTCAGCGTTTTTATCGCAGTTGTGGAATCGTGGTAAGACTTTATGGCTGGGATCTTTTAAGGCGACTCATTGATTTAGTGGAAAAGGTCGGCCGAATGACCAAAAAAGGAAAGAGAAACGCTTATCATTTGAACTTGCTCATGTTTCAGTCGCTTTTTTTCTAGTAGTTAAGCGAATCAGCGTTATCTTGATTTGTGAAAGGCATTTTGTATTTCTTTCCCCAACCTATTTCTAGACCACCGCTCCCCTGATTGTTTCTAGAAGGGAAGTTTAATTCACACTCTTCTTGTTTCCAATCAGAGGCCTCAGCTCCTGTGGGTGGTGTTTGTGTGCGTTAGTCCCTCATTCCTGTCCGGCTCTGCTACGCTATGGACTCGAGTCCGCTTGTCTTTTCTGGTCATGGGATTTCCAGGCCAGAATACTGGAGTGGGGTAGCCGTTCCCTTTTCCAGGGGATCTTCCCAACCCAGGATCGAAACCCAAGTCTCCTGCATTGCAGGCGGATTCTTTGCCGTCTGAGCCATTATGGAGTGTCCTTTGTGCGTGCTGTCTAAGGAGCTGTGGAATTTGGGGGGTTATGCAGAGTATGAACTTGGGGAGTAAATTGGCTCGGTTAGTCGTTTGTGGGTGTGGATGACTTGAAGTGGGAGGGAGAACAAAAGGGGATGAGATGTGGTTTTACAGACTGGCTTAAGCAGGCTTGGTGGTGTAGTGCTGTACAATAGGAGAAAGTTGAGAATTTAGGGGTTTTCCAAAAATTTGACATGTGTTCAGCACCCTCTTAAAATATCATTGTTTTAAATTCGTTTTTCTTGACCTCAAAGTGGTAGATTTGGCTGCAGGAGAGAGACTTACCTGGAGGGCTGGGTGGAGAGTATGGTTGAGTAATACTCTGGATACTAAGTGGAGGATACGGAATTGTGGTGTGACTACCTTCAGCGAGTGGCAAACAATAGCCTTACTCTTCAAGGCAAACCCATTGAATTTTAGGTGTTTGATCTACAGGTAGAACCATTTTCCCCTTGTATTGACTCTGTTTTGAACAAGCTCCAAACAGGAGAATTGTAACTCCTCACCTTTCTTCTACCTGGACTCAAGGTTTGGGGTGGAATGCGTCTGTACCTTTGATAGTTTTAAAGAAGACACAGTTATTTTCAGTTCGGTTTTTCAGCATCGCAGTGTAATCCTCAGCGTGTCAGCTTAGTGATGTGGAGGTCACCTGCCTTCCACTGGGGTGCAGTCGAAGCTCTTTCAAGGTCAGCTGCTGCTACCTTGGTTAATGCTTAAAGATGATTAATATGTCACTCTTGGTGTCCGTTGGTAAGAAGTAAGTGAACGTAGTCAGTCTTTTTGATATCTTAACAGAATTTTAGAAAGTGTGTGTTTTGTTTTTGCTTTTCACTTCCTTGGAAATGATCTAGAATGTAGGCCTGTGTTCTGTGGTATAAACCTGGTTTGCCTAAAATTCGTCCAGGACGCCACCCAGTGGCAAAGAGCAGGTTAACTGCGGGCTTATTTGTGAATTAGATGGGATCAGTGGCAAGGTTTAAGAAGTGCTGTGGTTTCTCTTGGTGAATAGAATTTAAGAGAATTCAAGCTTAAAAAAAGTGAAATGAAGAAAAGAGAAGTTAGTGAAGGTAAGAATAGTGCATAGAAAGACAATTTTAAAGCCTGATTGAAGAAAGTGGCTTACTGGATTTGTCAACAAGAAAAAAAGTTGGTGCTTCTGTTATAGATTATAAGGTGTTTTTCAAACTTTTATTTTAGGGAGACATAACAAAAAACATTTGACTCCTTTTGTTTCAATATCCTACTTAAGAAATAAAATGTTGGAGAGTGCTTTAGAGGGCAGCCTTGCACCTATTCATTCTTTATTAGAGTAAAATTTTTACTTTATTTCTGAACTGAAAAAAGGTAAATCGTAAAAATACTTCATTTTAAAGTGAGGGGAGTTTCTGGAAAAAAGACTAAAAGGTTAAATTTCTAAGTGTTGCAGTATGTATCAAAGTAGAGAAGGTTCTGTCTAATTTATATTCTAAACTTGACTTCAAAAGCTATACCTTATTTAGGCATAGTTTGGTTTTCTCTCTGAAAATTGGTAACCTGTTTGTAAGGACTTCTTGACTATTCTGAATAAAAGCAGCAGTCATCGCATTGGGCCATGAGGCAGTGGCTTCTATTTGTGTGTCAGATACTCCAGGTATTTTAGGTTTCTTAAACTCAGGTGCAAAGATCACACGTCATTGGAATGGTGATTTCTTCCAGCAGCTGTGACTTTGTGTCTTTTGAAATTTTCATCCTACCCTTTTCACCGAGAGGTGGGGAAAAGGCGGCCCACTCCAGTGTTTTTGTCTGGAGAATCCCTCGGACAGCAGAGCCTGGCAGGCTACAGTACGTGGGGTCGCAGAGTCGGACACGACTGAGTGACTATCACTCACTTTTTCACTGTGTGTGTGCTGGTGCACTGGGCCCTCCTGTGAGGGCCTTTGGGCAGACCTGGAGTTTTCCATCGTGTGTTTCTGTGACTGTAGTGTTGTCCTGGACTCAGAGTGCTCAGAAAATATTGGTTGAATTGGATCCTTTTTTCCTGGTTTATCTGTGCCCCTTCTGTGGTTAATAATGGAATCCAGAGCTCAGGGGAGTTTAGAGAACAATATAGCTAGCATACAGGTTGAGTTCACAGGTACCAGGACTGATGAAATACCAATACTTGCCATGTATTATTTTAATGAAGGGAAGTTAGTCATACCTGTAAGTGTCTAATGGGTGATGATTGCCAGATGAGAGAATGGTCTTGGATCTTGAGTTATAGAGGAAATAAATTCCCTTGTTTGTTTCTGGAATACTTTAAGGCATGTTGAGTAAGAACAAGATACGGAAGAAGATGATTTGTGATAAGAAATGACAGTTGACTTCTGTCTTTGCCCCCTACTCTCTGTGGTACATCTCATTCATCAGATAATGAGATGATGTGGAGGGACTTGTCCACATTTGCCATCTATTTCTTTTTAAACTTGCCCCCTTCCTTTCTATTAAGCAATAGTATTGCACAAAATTAGTTCCATGTCACAACATGAATTCAACATTTAAACAAGGTTTTAAGTTTCTCCACTCATAAGTTAGAAGTAACAAGTATTTTGATTTGCTGATTTTTTTAAGCTGAAGAATAGAGAATGTCTTCAAGAGACAAATTGCATTATGTAAAACATTGTGTAATGTGTAGCAATCTGGGGGGGCAAAACTATCTGGAAGGAGGAATGTGGATTTTCTCCCTTCAGCTCCATTTTCAACATGGAGTCTCTTGGATTGGAAGGGAATAAGGAGCATTTTTATTGCAAGCAGAGCAAGGTTTTTTAGATGTTAGATGGAGAGATATCTGAGAACAGTCTCTTGGGTGGAAAGATGGTTATTAAAAAATTTTTTTTTGCTGTGCTGTGTGGCACGGGGGATCTTAGTTCCCCAGCCAGGGATCAGACCTGTGCCTCCTGCAGGGGGATTGAGGAGCCCAGACTACTGGGCTGCCAGGGAAATCTCAAAGTTGTCAAGTTAGCCCAGTTACACACTTTTAATTTGTGCGGACAGGCAAGATTTGGGATGACATAGCCAAAGGACTCAGTGCAGAGATGTCTTTGTCACACCCTGAGCTTGAGGAACATGACTCGGGGTCATCGTGTGGAGGCAGGAAGGCCGACGTGTTGGTAGCTGTCACGTTGGGCACAAAAGTTCTTTAGTGTCGATGAGACCATGGGGCCTGTGTACTGACTTGGAAATTTTCCTTTAGAAATTCAATAGAGACAGGGTTATAACTTAAAAGGGACTAGTTAAGCTGTTGAAGAAACTTGGCCTTTCAGAGCTGACTCTCAGGGCACCTCTTCTGGATGGACTTTTGTGACTGTCACCTGAGGTGCTTGTTTAGCACCTTGATATTCATCTTGCATGTGAATAGTTGAGGAAGAGGGAAAGGAAATGCTTCTCTGAATGGGCCATTGTAAGTTAAATTCTACACATCCATCCTGGCACCCCCCCCCCCCCCCCCCCCCCCCGCCCCTTAACCATTGAGATGAGCCTTGGCAGGTTTACAGATGTGTCTCAAGTGTTTGCGGCCTTGTGGTGTGTGCCCCGTGAGACCTGTACAGTCACACTCACTCTCAGAAGGAGGGGCGTCCTGGGAAACCCTTTCTGAGCCGCAACGGTCTGAAGGGAAGAAGCAGTTAGCTGAGGACCCATCTTGCCCACCGATGCACCAAATAAATGGAGGGGAAGCCCAGGTGCTCACAGGCAGTTCACAGTTGTTGCTGCTCGAGGCTGAGGAGCTGTGTGGTCCCTGCGAAGGTGCCGCTCACTGCTGGAGTGGGCCCTGCTGCCAACGGTTCCTTTTCTTGTAAAAGTGAAAATCCTCTTCAGATTTCTTGTAATTTTCAAAAACAGGTACTAAATGTGGGGTTTTTTTATTTTTGTTTTTTTTTAAATTGTATACTTGGCTGCACCAGGTCTCAGCTGTGGCATGGTGGATCTTTAGTGGTGGCATGCCACCTCCCAGCCACGACCATGGGATCCAGTTCCCCAGCCCGGGCCCTGCATTGGGAGCATGGAGTCCCAGCCACTGGACCACCAGGGAAGTTCAGTGTGGGTCTTTCTTAAAGGTGAAGTATTGTGACGAGAGCTCTGGAAAAGCAGGGAACATCTGTGTTACTGAACTGGTCAAGGGATGAAAAGACTGCAACAGCTGGATGTTCATACTAACAACCCCCTCTTTGTCAGCTGTGCGTCTCTCCTTCCAGGTGCCTTGAGATAGTAGCTAAATACCATGTGAAACCATGTTTGGTGGTAAGTACACACAAGTACTCCTTGTTTGAGCATTTATAATTTTGGTTTGGATGTGTGTAGTGGTAGTTCAGGCCCAGGCAGACCCCGTTTTATAGCGGGTCACTTTAGTGCAGGTGTTGCCTTTTTTTTCCCCAAACAAATTGATGGTTTGTGACAACCCTGCGTCGATCAAGTCTATTGGCCCCATTTTTCTCACAGCATTTGTTCACTTTGTGACAGCCAGTTTGGTAATTCTCATGATATTTCAAGGTTTTTCATTATTACGTTAATGATCTGTGATCAGTGATCTCTGATGTTACTATTGTAATTGTTTTAGGCCCTTCTAAGACCATCTTAGACCAACTTAGGCCAGTTATATCTCTGCAGTGGGCTCTTCAAGTGAAAGGAAGAGTCTCCCCTCTCATTTTAAATTAGAAGCCAGGAATGAAGATGTTGACTGACGAAGGCTTGTGGAAAGCTGGAGCTAGGCCTCTTGTGCTGAACAGCCAGGTTCTGAACGCAAAGAAAAGATTCTTGAAGAAAAGTGCTACTCCAGTGAACACATGAGTGGTGAGAAAGCAAAATCGCCTTTCTGCTGTTGTGGAAAAAGTTTTCGTGGTCTGCCAAAGCCCAGGCACGGCCCTAACTCTTGAGTTCTGTGAAGGCTGACAGAGATGAGGAAGCTGCCGAGGAAAGTCTGAAGCTGGCAGAAGCTGGTTCATGGAGTTTGAGGAAAGAAGCTGTCTCTGTGACATCAAGCGCAGGTGAAGCAGCAAGCGCTGATGTGGAAGCTGCAGCAGGTTATCCAGAAGATCCAGTGCAGAGCATCGGAGAAGGCGGCTGCACCGAGCAGCAGGTTTTCAGTGAGGATGAGTCAGCCTGATGTTGGAAGAAGACACTGTCGGGACGTTCACACTAGGGAGGAGAAGTCAGCGCCTGTCAGCGTCTGAGGACAGGCGGGCTCTCTGAGAGGCTAATGTGGCCGGGGACTTGGAGCTGAAGCCGGTGCTCGTCGACCATCTGGGAACCCTGGGGCCCTTGTGAACTACACTAACCCTGCTCTGCCTGTGCTCTGTAAACGGAGCAAGGCCTGGATGGCGGCACATCTGTCGGCAGCGCGGTTTCCTGAATATTTTACACCCGCTGTTGAGACCTACTGCTCAGATTAAAAAATTCTTTAAAAATTACTGCTCATTGACAATGACCCGAGAACTCTGGAGATATATAGTTAAATTCATGTTGTTTTCATTCCAGCTAGCACAATCTCCATTTTGCCGCCCATGGGTCAAGGAGTAATTTTAGAGTTTCCAGTCTTATTATTTAAGAAATACACTTTATAAGGCTATTGGTGCCATAGACAGTGATTCCTCTGATGATCTGGGCAAAGTCAGTTGAAAACTCTCTTGGAAGGACTCACCGTTCTAGATGCCCTTAAGAACATTTGCAATTCATGGGAAGAGGTCAAAACACCAACTAATTATAATGAACAGGAGTTTGGGATAAGTTGGTTCTGACCCTCATGGTTGACTTGAGTTCAAGACTCAGTGGAGGAAGTAACGGCAGATGTGGAGACAGCTGGAGAACTAGAATTAGAAGTGGAGCCTGAAGATGGGACTGAACTGCTGCAGTCTTATAAGAACGTGTGAGTGGATGAGGAGTTGCTTCTTTAAAAGAATGCTCAAAGAAAGTGGTTTCTTGAGATGGAATCTACTCCTGGTGAAGATGTTCTGAAGATTGTTAACCTAACAGCAGATTGAGAATATTACGTAAACTTAGTTGAAAAAGCAGTGGCAGTATTTGAGGATTGAGTCCAATTTTGAAAGAAGTTTGAAAGATGGCATAGGCTGGCTACAGTCACGGCATGGCCTGATGGCATAGGCTGGCTCCGTAAACTTATTTCTTTGCCCCACTGTGTCTGTAACCTTTCCCCAACACTGTTCATACTTTATTAATTGTGGTATGCCTAAGTTTTTTTGCATGTCTGTCTGCTGAACTTGGTAACTTGGTCCCAGAAGTGTCACGATTGTTTTTGCATAGTAAATATACATAAATTTGCTCAGAATTACTTTAGCTTTTATTGAGAATGAATGTGTTGATGGTGTAATTGGTACCCAGAAGGTTTTGATCTGTTGAATCAGCGAGCCAAGATACCAAGGTGGAGTGTATGGGGCAAGCCATATGTATATGTATGGTCTTCACTCACCTGGAGAGCCACAGTCGCACAAAGGGAACCTCAGGGGAGAGGGTGTGGCTGCAGGCCTGGAAAGGTCGCGGCTTAGCCCAGGTGTGTTGACCATCGAGTTCCAAGGTTTCCCAGGAGAGCTGACACAGCGCTGACAACTTGAGTTGAGAAGGGAAAAGCAGTAGTGGGGTCCACTGTGCCTCCTGCAGTGGGAGGGCGGAGTGCGGGCCCCTGGACCACCAGAACATCCCTGGTGTCTGTGCTTGAAATGCATGACAGTCACTCAAGTTACCAGAGAGAGAAATGCTAGGGATTTAAGGTATAGCATAAGAAATATAGTTAACACTGCTATACGTTATATGAGCTTCCCCGATGGCTCAGATGGTAAAGAGTTAAGAGTAAATCCTAAGAGTTCTCATCACAAGGAAAAAATACTTTTCTATTTTTTTTTATTTTGTATTTATATGAGATGGTTGTCATTGTTTAGTTGCTAAGTCATGTCTGACTTTTGTGACCTCATGAACTGTAGCCTGCCAGGCTACAGGCTCCTCTGTCCATGGGATTTCCCAGGCAAGAATACTGGAGTGGGGTTGCCAGTTCCTTCTCTAGGAGATCTTCCTGACCCAGGGATCAAACCCAAGTCTCCTGCACTAGCGGGCAGGTTCTTTACTGCTGAGCCCCCAGGGAAGCCCCATATGAGGTGACAGATGTTCACTAAACTGATTGCGGTGATCCTGTCCTGATGCAAGTCAGATTGTGATTGGGTACACCTTAAACGTGCATAGCGGTATATGCCAGTTACGTCTCAGTGAGACTGGAGAAGAAAACACACGCCAGCCATTCTTCTGATGTTCAGAATCCCTTCTGATCTGTGGATGTTTCATCAGTTTTGTTCTGGTGTCATTTTGACATAGTTGTACTTTTTTCTCTTTTTGACTTATTTTTAACTTTTTATTTTGAAACCATTGTGTATTTATAGAAGAGTTGTGGACATAATACAAGAGTTTTCCTGTATGCCTCTTACCCAGCTTTCCTTAGTATAACATGTAACCATGGTGTGTTTATGAAAAATAAAAAATTAGGTTGGTAAAGTACTGTTAACTACAGACTGCATTCACATCACACCAGTTTTCTGCCCCACCCCCACCCCCCAACATTCTCTTGCTGCCCCAGATACCAGTCCAGGAGCTCAGAGAGCACTTAGTTATCATTTATTCTTAGTCACTTCCAAGCTGGCACTGTTCCACCAGTCTTGCCTTGTTTTTTTCCTGACCAGGCCTGTAGTTTTTGCTAGTAGCATCTTTACTTTGTTGACTGACGACATCTCCTAGGCTCGTCTTGTACCTTTTCTTTTCCAGACCTAGCGTTAGCTAGGGCAGTAAAGCGCCATTCCAGGAATCCCCAGTGGAGCCGACCGTGTCCTTTAGAGCTGGTTCTTTCTGGTCTGGACAGCATGTTGTATCTGTTGTGATACCGTTTGCATATTTATAGCTCATCTTGGCTGTGAGAAAAGAGGCTCCCACAGGATTTCAGAAAGGGTATCTGGTGCCACCAAAGATAGAGAAAAGTGAAGGGGTTTGAGGGGTCTGCAGTGAGCCACACAAAACTGTGGGTTGGTTTGTTGTGTGTGGGTGGAGCGGTGTGGAGCGTGGCGAGGGTTTCCAGCCGGGGAGTAGAATTATAGAAAAAGGCCAGGTGGGAGTGGGGAGGACAGAGCGTGAGATGTGGTCATGTTCTATTTGGGGTGTCTTGTCAGACGTCCAAGTGGCTGTGTTGAGAGCCATCTGTCTATTTGTGTCTGAAATGCCAAAGTGAGGCCTATGGTTGGGGCTAACAGGAGGGAATCATTGCTCCATAAACGGTATTTCAATAACAGAGCAGATGAAAGCGCGGGAGTAGGGTGAGAGGGCTCTGAGCCCCCGGCGTTCCCACAGGTGACTGAGGGGAGCAGGCGGGCAGGTGGAAGGCAAACTGGGGGCCTCCGAGAAGAAAGCCCGTGTGTGCTCGGGCTTGCCAAGCCCACCAGCCTGAGCCCTGAAAAGGTGCCCTGGGTGTTAACGGGGGAAGCGCTTCCTCGTGACCGTAAATCAGAGTAAAGTTCAAGCGGCGGGCCGGCCGGGTGCTGGCCAGGACTGTGGTGGAGGCACTTCCTTCTGGGGCAGTCTCCACTGAGAAAGAGCGAGCCCCCATGGCCGAGTGCCTCTGTCCCCGGGGCTGGTGCCTGTGAAGCTTGTGCACCCCCAGCCCAGGGCTGGTCCTGGTGGTGGACGGCTCGTCTCAGGGGGTGCTGCTGTAGGTGCCAGCAGTGGTCACCTCTGGCGGACACGGCCTGAGTTGAGGCCCATCCTGCCGCATCTGTGCTGCCTGCCTCAGGGGTCTTGCTCTTCCCACCATGGTCAGCACAGACACTGGCCCCTTGTTGCCAGTGCAGGGCAACGCAGTTGGACTTAGGACATGGTGAGCTTTGCACTAGGAACAAAGGTGTCGTCTTGTTCGCCCGCTAAGTTGTGTCCCCACAGCCTGTTTGTGACCCCATGGACTGCAAAACGCCAAGCTCCCCTGACCTTCTCTGTCTGCTGAAGTGGGCTCAGACTCAGTCCGTTGCGTCAGTGGTGCCATCCAGCCATCTCATCCTGTCGCCCCCTTCTCCTGCCCTCAGTCTCTCCCAGCATCAGGGTCTTTTCCGTGAGTCAGCTCTTCACACCAGGTGGCCAGAGTATTGGAGCTTCAGCTTTAGTGTCAGTCAGTTGACTCCAGGTCTTGTTTTGCTGACTGTATAGAGCTTCTCCATCTTTGACTGCAAAGATTTTGGTGTTGGCCATCTGGTGATGTCCGTGTGTAGAATTGTCTCTTGTGTTGCTGAAAGAAGGTGTTTGCTCTGACCCGTGAATTCTCTTGACAGAGCCTTTGCCCTGCTTCATTTTATACTCCAAAGCCAGACTTGCCTGTTACTCCAGGTATCTCTCGACTTGCTACTTTTCGCATTCCAATCCCCAATGATGAAAAAGACATCTTTTTTTTTTTTTTGGTGTTAGTTCCTAAAGGTCTCCTGGGTCTTCACAGAACCATTCAGCTGTAGCTTTTTCAACACTAGTGGTTGGGCATGGACATGGATTACCAGGATGTTGAGTGGTGTGCCTTGGAAGTGAGCCGAGATGATTGTGTCGTTTTTAGATTGCACCCCAATACTGCATTTTGGACCTTTTTGTTGATGTGAGGGGTACTCCATTTCTTCTAAGGGATCTTGCCCGCATTGGTAGTTTTAATTGTCATCTGAGTTAAATTCACCCATTCCCATCCATTTTAGTTCACTGATTCCTAAAAGTGTCAGTGTTCATTCTTGCCGTCTTGACAGTGTCCAGTTTACCTGATTCATGGACCTAACATTCCAGGTTTATATACAATATTCTTTACAGCATTAAACTTTACTTTCACCACCAGACACATCCAAAACTCAGCATCACTTCAGCTTTGGCCCAGCCTCTTCATTCTTTCTGGGACTATTTCTCTGCTCTTTCCCAGTAGCATTTTAGACACCTACTGACCCGGGGTTTCTCATCTCTGGTGTCATATCTTTTTGCCTTTTCATACAGTTAATGGGGTTCTTGGGGCAAGAATATTGGAGTGGTTTGCCATTCTCCCCTGCAGTGGAGCATGTTTTGTTAGAACTATCTGCCATGAACCGTCTGTCTTGGGTGGCTGGGCACGACATGGTTCATAGCTTCATTGAGTTACACGTGACTGTGATCCATGTGATCATTTTGGTTAGCTTTCTGTGATTGTGTTTTTGGTTCTGGAGACTGTGGGATTGTAGTTCTTGCTACTTCTGTCTACCCTCTGACGGGTGAGGATTAATGGCTTATGCAGGTTTCCTGATGGGAGGGACTGGCTGTGGGGAAAAATGAGCCTTGCTCTGGTGGAGACCCTCGCACACTCATAGGCACGTCTGGTGCAGTCTCCTGTGGGGTCACTGCTCCTTTCCCCCCTGTCCTGGTGCGCACAGGCTGTTGTTTGCGCTCTGCAGGAGTCTGTTTCCCCCTTCAGGAGGTTCTGAAGTGTCTTAAGTGGTGGCATCCGGTACACTGGTGACCTGGTCACATGTGGTCAGGAAGTGGCTTACTGTTAGGAGAGGGAAGCTCCATCCTGAGGCCTCTCCCTGCGTCCCTTTGGTGACTGTGGTCTGGTGGGGTCTCCCCACATGCCTTGTTTCTGCCGGGTGCTGAGATGCCCCCTCGTAGTGGCAGCAGCTGAAGCTCAGAAGTCAAGTAACCGCCGAGGGAGTCACTCGTCGGCAGAGGGTCGGTTAGGCGAGTCTCCTGTTGGCTGAGAGTCCGTTGTTAGCAGACTGAAGCACAGGTGCCGCCTGCTGGCTCCCGCTGCCCTTGGCCCTGGGCAGGCGTCTCATCCCCGAAGGCCTGCGGTTGCTACCTCCCATGGCGCCTACCAGCCATGGCTTCAGAGCAGTGTGCTTTGGATTGTGGAACTACCAGTGAGGAGCACTTCTGTCTTATAATTGGGTGCTCACTCCCATATCTGATTGCATTTAAAACGAGATCCCCAGTATTTTATGTTGAGCATACGCAGACACAAGTCAGAAAAAAACTGGACATTGAAAAAGGTACACCTCCAGTTAGTGTTTTATTAATCTGTTATGTGTCTATCTATCACAGCTGATTTTAACGTTAAAGTGGATAAAGTACAAGAAAATAGTAACCATATATTTTTTTTCTACTTTGTAATTTAAAAAAAACTGGGATTTTATTTGATGAAGATATTTATTTATTAATATTTTTATATTCTGAAGACTGGCAAATGTTGTCTGTTTGGAGTTCTTTCTAACGTCTGTAGCTTTTATTAATGTATTTGAGGTCCTTAATTTCACTTTGGCCAGTTGATGAAATTGATATGTAGTCCATATACGTCTGAATATCCTAACATCCTTATAATTTTTTTGACCCAAAGGCGTTCTTAAAAAACGTTTGTTACCACAGCTGTTTCTTTGTGGTCTCAGGTGGTGGTTGAGTTTACTCCACCTTGTGGGTGTGTGCTTGGTGTTTTATAGTAGTTAGCTTCAGGTCCCTGTTTTATGTCCCCATTACATCAGGTCTGTTAAATGTGCTCAAATCTTGCAAGTTAACTCTGTCTGATATGATTGTGGGTGTGTCTTTTTAAAAATGTTTTTATTTATGAATTTCAACATAGCTTAACTTTTACATGACAGAAAATGCACCTGTTCTAAGTGAACGCTTCAGGGCATCATGTTCACGTTGTCTGTCTTATCAGCACCGCCATCTCCAGAACATTTCTGTGCTCCCACTTTGAAACTCTGTGCCCACTAAATGGTCACTCCCCCTCCCCCTCCCATCCAGGCCTGCAGGGATGTTTCCTTTTCCCCCTTGTAACATGCGTCCTGATTGGAAGTTGTCGAGGCCCTGTGAGATTATACGAGAGAATCTGTGGTTCCTCAGCGGGCCGAGCTCCACTGCTTCCTTCCATAGACTACTGTCGCGGACACAGCTTCCTTGGTGTTGCCTCGTGCATCTTCCCTGTCTTTCCTGCGCCATAACTTTGGATTTTTTTCTGTCTCTTGAGTGTACAGTTGACCCTTGAACAATGTGAGACTTAGAGGTGCAGACCCCCCACAGTTGAAAAGCTGTGCATGACTCTTGACTCCCCCAAAACTTACTTAATAGCCTACTGCTGACTGGAGCCTTACTGATAACGAACATTGATTATCACATACTTTGTGTGTTATGTTGCTGTATTCTTAAAGTAAGCTAGAGAAAAATATTAAAAAAATTTTTTAAAGAGAAATTGTATTAACTATATTTATTGATACCATAAGTTTATATTTTTACAAGATGGATTTGTCTGTTAGTATCTACATCAGTATTGTCTTACATGATACCAAATCCTGTAGATGTGTTAGTAACACAGGCCAAGAAAAATGAAAAGATAATGTAAAGAAGAAATTCACTGTTGTTTATAAGTATAATTCATCCATTATAACGAAGTGGGAGCAGTATGGTTGCTTTATGGTCACCTAGTGTAATCGATGATTGCTCACAGTAGCCTAGCCTATATGCTAGTGAATCCATTGTGACATACAGCATTGCACTCATTCATAATACGGTATTGGAAACACTTCTTTTTTTTTAAACCACCTACCTATGATGATCAACTGATACTGGGGGTATGTAATCCTTTGAAAGCAAAGTTACAGAACAGAAAACTAAAATGTTGCTGTTCAATCAATCATTTTGTATTAAATGTCACTCCCTTATGCCTTTGCATTCTTGACACACTTAAAAAAATTTTTTTTCAGTATTTCTAGGCTACATGGTTCTTCTGTGAGCTTTTTCAAGTTGTTTTAAGTCTCCAAAAATTTTTTACCAATATGTTTATTGAGAAAAATGTGCACACAAGTAGACCTGTGCAGCCAAACCCGCCTTATTCAAAAGGTCATTTGTAGGTTTTTTAAAAATTAAGTTTTGATGAAATCACGGTACACAACGCACAGCTTAAACTTACATAAGGTTAAATGTCAATTGTATCTGGATAAAGCTAGAAAAATTTCCTAAAACAATTTTAGGAAGTCATTGATCTTAATTTTGTTACTGTTTGAATTACATGAGTTAATGTTTACAGAACACTTAGAATTATTCCCACTAAACATGTTTTGTTAAAATAAAAAATATTAAAGTCCTGCCTTGTGATTTTTCACAAAGTTTCCTTTGTGTGCCTTCCTCTCATCGATAAGGTTACATCTTATTTATTTATTTTTTACATCTTATTTTTTAAAAATGAGGTATAATTGACTGGAGGCATGTTTATTTGAATCGTTTATATATCGCTGTGATTGCCACCTGAGTTAGCTGACACCTCTTTCATTATGAAATTACCGTTTCCTTGGAGGGATGACATCTAAGACCTGGTTCCTTAGTGACTCTGCACGAACGACAGTCCTGTTGGCAGCAGTGGCTGTGTGGGTGTTAGGTCTCCGTCGCTCACTGAGACGCCCCACGCCGTCCGGTGTGCACGACCTGGTGGTGAGGTCACCTGCTCTCCTGGGCTCAGTGGCAAAGTGCGCGCCTGCAGAGCGGGAGGTGCGGGTTCCATCCCTGGTCAGAAGATCCTCTGGAGGAGGAAACAGCGCCCCACTCCAGTGTTCTTGCCCAGAGAATCCCAGGGACAGAGGAGCCTGGCGGGCTGCAGTCCATGGGGTCGCACAGAGTCGGACATGACTGAGCAGCTAAGCAACAAACTTCTCCAGCATAGCTTTCTTTGTCTCCCATCCTGGGATTGTACTTGGTGGCTTTGGGGTGCTGGGAGCGTTGTGGGTTAGTGGAGGTAGTGGTTTTGCCTCCACGGTCCCCAGGCTCAGTGCATCGATTCTCAGTGGTGCTGTTGTCCGGTTTGCGGGGAGTTTTTCCCGTCCCCTTTTCTTGCAGTTACAGCCTTTCATTGCAGTTGTGTCTGACTCTTTGCAACCCCATGGACTGCAGCACACCAGGCTTCCCTGTCCATCACTGACTCCCAGAGCTACTCAAATTCATGAACATCGCGTTGGTGATGCCATCCAACCCTCTCGTCCTCTGTCAACCCCTTCTCCTGCATTCAATTTTTCTCAGCATCAGGGTCTGGGAGTCAGTTCTTTGCATCAGGTGGCCAAAGTATTGGTGCTTCAGCATCAGTCCTTCCAATGAGTATTGAGGTCTGATTTCCTTTAGGATGGACTGGTTGGATCTCCTTGCAGTCCAAGGGACTCTTAAGAGTCTTCTCTAACACCACAGTTCAGAAGCATCAATTTTTCAGCACTCAGCTTTCTTCACAGTCCAACTCTCACATCCATACATGACTACTGGAAAAACCATAGCTTTGACTATCGGGACATTTGTTGTCAGAGTAATGTCTCTGCTTTTTAATATGCTGTCTAGGTTGGTCATAGGTTTTCTTCCAAGGAGCAAGTGTCTTTTAATTTCATGGCTGCAGTCAACCATCTGCAGTGATTTTGGAGCCTGAAAAGATAAAGTCTGCCACTGTTTCCACTGTTGTCCCCATCTATTTGCCATGAAGTGATGGGACCAGATGCCATGATCTTAGTTTTCTGAATGTTGAGCTTTAAGCCAACTTTTTCAGTCTCCTCTTCACTTTCATCAAGAGGCTTTTTAGTTCCTCTTCACTTTCTGCCATAATGGTGGTGGTATCTGCATATCTGAGGTTGTTATTTCTCCTGGCAATCTTGATTCCAGCTTGTGCTTCATCCAGCCCAGCATTTCACATGATGTACTCTGCATAGAAGTTAAATAAACATGATGACAAATTCCAGTCTTGACATAACTCCTTTCCCAGTTTGGAACCAGTCTGTTGTTCATGTCCAGTTCTAACTGTTGCTTTTTGACTGGCATATAGATTTCTTAGGAGGCAGGTCAGGTGGTCTGGTATTCCCATCTCTTGAAGAATTTTCCGCAGTTTGTTGTGATCCAGTCAAAGGATTTTGCGTAGTCAGTAAAGCAAAAGGTGATGCTTCTCTCGAATTCTCTTGCTGCTTCATTGATCCAACTGATGTTGGCAATTTGATCTCTGGTTCCTCTGCCTTTTGTAAAACCAGCTTGAACATGGGGAAGCTCATGGTTCACATACTGTTGAAGCCCAGCTTGGAGAATTTTGAGCATGACTTTGCTAGTGTGTGAGATGAGTGCTAGAACTAACACCCCCAAAGACGTCCTTTTCATCATAGGGACTGGAATGCTAAAGTAGGAAGGCAAGAGACACCTGGAGTTAACAGGCAGATTTGGCCTTGGAGTACAGAATGAAGCCAGGCAAAGTCTAAGGAAGCCGGGCAAAGGCTAACAGTTTTGCCAAGAGAACACACTGGTCATAGCAAACACCCTCTTCCTACAACACAAGAGGAGACTCTACACATGGACATCACCAGATGGTCAACACTGAAATCAGATTGATCATATTCTTTGCAGCCACAGAATGGAGAAGCTCTATACAGTCAGCAAAAACAAGACCGGGAGCTGACTGTGGCTCAGATCATGAACTCCTTGTTGCCGAATTCAGACTCTAATTGAAGAAAGTAGGGAAAACCACTAGACCATTCAGGTATGACCTAAATCAAATCCTTTACGATTATACACTGGAAGTGACAGATAAATTCATGGTATTAGGTCTGATAGAGTGCCTGAAGAGGTTGGACAGAGGTTTGTGACATTGTACAGGAGGCAGAGAGCAAGACCATTCCCAAGAAAAAGAAATGCAAAAAGGGCAAATGGCTGTCTGAGGAGGCCTTACAAATAGCTGTGAAAAGAAGGGAAGCGAAAGACAAAGGAGAAAAGGAAGGATATACCCATTTGAATGCAGAGTTCCAAAGAATAGCAAGGAGAAATAAGAAAGCCTTCCTCAGTTATCAGTGCAAAAGAAACAGAGGAAAACAATAGAATGGGAAAGGCTAGAGATCTCTTCAAGAAAATTAGAGATAGCAAGGGAACATTTCATGCAAAGACGGGCTCAATAAAGGACAGAAATGGTATGAACCTAACAGAAGCAGAAGATATTAGGAAGAGGTGGCAAGAATAAACAGAACTATATAATAAAGATCTTTATGACCCAGTTAATCACGATGGTGTGATCACTCACTTAGAGCCAGACATCCTGGAATGTGAAGTCAAGTGGGCCTTAGGAAGCATCACTATGAACAAAGCTAGTGGAGGTGATGGAATTCCAGTTGAGCTCTTTCAAGCCCTAAAAGATGATGCTGGGAAAGTGCTGCACTCAATATGCCAGCAAATTTGGAAAACTCAGCAGTGGCCACAGGACTGGAAAAGGTCAGTTTTCACTCCAGTCCCAAAGGCGGTGCCAAGGAGTGTTACAGCCTTTAGAGGGACCTGTGTTTTGTGAGTCCTCATCGCAGCAGTTAGTTTCCTGTTCCCTAAAACAAGTCCCATCCTGAAGACACAGCAACACCGCCCCCCCCCCCCAATCTCGGGGTCACCGTTCTTGGTGTAATTAATTCTGTTTCTGGCACTTGAGCTCCTGCTTTCCTGGGCGCCCAGCTGGCTCTTTCAGATGTGTGTGTTGGGTTTTTACCTAACATTTCTAGGGATTTTGAGTTGGTCAGAGGGTTTCTAGTTTTGATTCTGCTTTGATATCTGTTCTGCATGAAGTCCTTGGACTGGTAAGAAGGGCTTTTCCCTGTGTCTTTCTGACCCTCAGATAGACGCAGCCGGCCTTCTGTAGAGTCAAGGAGGGCCATGCAGCCGGGTGTGCATGCCTGCGTGCTGAGTCATGGTGCAGCGGACTTGTGTTTCTACCGTGAGCTGCTCCCCAGTGTGGAACAGTGGGAACACAGTACAGCTGTGCGCTCTGTGTAGAGACACACTGTGTCCCGTGGCGCAGTGTTTATATCTAACCTCAGCAGAATGGTCTCAGGGAGGGTGTGGCCTCAGAGATTTGTTTACAGTCAGAACGTTTCTTCTCAAAATCTGGTCCTAGAATTTGGGGAAAGGCTACTGAAAGCCTGGCTTCAGTTTAGCGCTCAGTTGCCTGACAGAAAAACTTGATTTATTGGCTGAAGTTATTTTGTAGGCTTGTGTGGTGCAGGCCTGTTTCATGTCAGTTGTTGGTCGTTGGTTTAGTGAGGCGACTTAGCAGTCAGAGTAAAGGCGAACGCTCGCTGGACTTCACCTCTTGAGAGGTGGCAGGTGTGTCGGGCGTGACTGGCGTGTGACTCGAGGCCCCATCCTCGTAGAGCAGGCGGGGCAGGCCCCTACCCTGGGAGCCCCTGCAGGCCCGCTCCGAGGCTGCCCTCTCCCTGCGCTGCCAGCAGGGCGGCGCTGCGTTTGTTTCCACGTCAGGTGCTGGAGGCCTGGGAGGCCGTCACAGGAGCAGCCCCGAGTCCGAGCCGGCGGGGGCAGCCTGCCGTGGAAGGTGTCTGCGGTTCCTTGTGGCGTCCCCAGGCCGGGCACAGGGTGTTCATCAGGTGGCTACAGTCTTGCCCAGCGCCTGGCACAGGGTGTGAGGAGGGGACGACACTCCAGTCCGTCTGGACCATGAACCTGGCAGCTGGTGGGCAGCGGGCCCCAAGGCTGCTGCAGAGTCACCTGTCGGTTTTATTTAGTTGAGGCTATTCTTAGCTTATTTCAAAGCGTTTTTTCCTACATCAGGAAGGGTCTTAGGGTGTGAGACTTGGAAGCGGCTCCCAGACGAGGCTCTGGCCCGACAGGCTGGTGGTTAATGCCCAGGCAAGGTGACATCTCCCACCTCCTGCTCCGTCCCCCCCCACCCCGTACCTCCGCTACCAGCCCAGCCTGGGCCGTCTCGTCACTGACCATGGATTTCTGATTGCAGGACTTTTCCAGCAGCCTGTTAAAACATGGTGGATTACTATGAAGTTCTAGGCGTGCAGAGACACGCCTCGGCCGAGGATATTAAAAAGGCGTAAGTAATCGTGTTCTGAAAGAGTGCATCTGGGCACCTGCGGTGTGGGTTTGCACAGCCTGTGGAAACTGAATGGCAGTTTGCGTGCTGTGAGTTTGCTGCGCACTAGTTGGAATGTTAGGTAGAGATTAGCAAGTTAGCTTGTGCCTCTTGAGACCTAGGCCCACCTGTCACTCAGGGAGAAGGCCACTTGGTTTCCTCTGGTACTTTATCTTGGGACATGGATTCCATTTCTGCTGGAATTAGATCATAAACTCACTGAGGATATGAAATTAGCCCAAAGAGCTTTGATGTTGGACTTAGCAGTGGAGCAGCCTTGGCGCTCGTGGGCGTCACTGTTCCATCCTCAGTGGGTTGCTCCCAGCCCCTGTCGTGTTCCCGGCTCGGGTCCATGTTGGGGTTTGAGCCCTGCACCGCTGTGTCCTTGCTCAGCTCTGTGGCCGCACCTGAGGCCAGTCTCCGCTCCCAGGCAGCTCCCAGGGTGCACTGAGGTCTGTTAGTTCACTTGGTATTAATGTATAGCAGGACATGGATGGTGTGTTAGCTGTGTCACGGTGGGCTGTGGGATTTCTCACATGCGCCTGGCCACAGCCAGGACCGGCATGGTGTAGTGATTTGTGCTCTTCTTAAATAAGGTGTGAATGGCGTGAAGATCAGCACCAAGAGGGGCGGGCCTGGCGTCTGTGTTCTCATGCGCAGGTGTGGTGGGGGGGCGTCACTGGTGCTGCCCCTGGGGAAGGGCAGGCCTGTGTGCCACGCCTGTCTAGTCTCCGCCTAGAGCTTTTGCTTTGAAATGTTTGCTTCATGTGACACAATAGACACCACCCTGGAAGTGGGATGTGATCAGTAAGTACCCTTAACTCCTTTTTAAGATATCGGAAACTGGCACTGAAGTGGCATCCAGATAAAAATCCTGAGAACAAAGAAGAAGCGGAGAGAAAATTCAAGCAAGTAGCTGAGGCGTATGAGGTGTTGTCAGATGGTGAGTGGGGAGCGTGGGGCTGTGCCCCTGGGGGGGCCTGCAGAGGAAGGCCTGGCCGAGGGGCTTTGGGGCCGTGAGGGAGGTTTTCTGGGCAGACTGGGTGTCCTGTCCCCGCCAGCCTCCCGATAAGGCCCTGTGATTGCTGGGCGCCCTGGCCTCTAGGAGTCTCCTGGGTGGCTCTGTAAGGAGATATCCAGGCCCGGTCTCTACTGGCGCTGGGGGCCGCCGGGGCTGGGGTGTCGTGGCCTCTCGTCCCCATCACCCTCCTGAGCACCCTGTGCTGATGGTGCTGGCTGCTTCCTTGGAAGGCCCTCCTGGATTTTGGGAAGTCAGGTGTTGCGCACATGGAGGTTCGGACTCCACAGCTTGTGGGTTTCCCTGCCCCGTTCGAGTTAGGAATTGAACGGCACTGGAAGCTCAGGTCTGTTGGTTTGGTGTCATGGGTCCTACGGAGGGTGTCAGCCAAACCTTGGGTTCTTGGCAAGAGACGCCTTGGGGCAGGGAGCGGACTGTGGAACTTGGTGAGAAAACCGGAGGAGAAGTACTGACAGCACCTTGCCAGGAAGCAGTCCTGAATGACTGGTGTGAATCGTGGCCGAGGCATTTAAAAGACTAGACCAGAGGAAGTGGACGCCTACTTTATTTTAAAAGAAGGCCTCGTCGTCCTACTTCCTGAGTTTATCTTCTGTCATTGACTGCCACTGTCTGTCTGTGTGTCTGATCCAGCACTCCCAGATGTGTGGATTCACGGACCAAGAACACTAGAAAATTTGAGAAGTAAATTCAGACGTCAAATGTGATTTTTGGCAGCAGCAGAACCTTTAGAGCTCCCATGAAAATGCTGCTTTTGGTGTTTTTGTAAGGGGGAGTCTGTTCTTCATGCTTCCTTAGGAAGCCTTCAGTTCCAGAGAGCGGCGGCACAGATGCACAGTCACTCTCCCTACGGCTCTGGTGCCCACCCTGGCTGCGGATAGTGTGCCTGCACACTTGTTTCCCCGTTGCCCCGTCACTTGGCACACGCGGCGTCTGCGGAGCCTGGGTGTCTGAGCAGGGCTGCACTGTCACCGCACTTGTTCGAGAACCACCGCCCGGGCTTGGGCGGGCCGCTGCCTGGGGTCAGGCCAGGCTGGGGGGCTGGCTCCGTGTGGCCCGTTTCTGCCCTCGCCAAGGCCCTGTCCTGCTCCTTGGGCCGTGGGCCTTTTCCCTGAGCTGCGCTTAGCAGGCAGGTGCACGTCTAGGGGGGAGCCGCTCTGCAGCTTTGTAGTGGGGTTCTGATGCAGCGCGCGGCACACGTTGAGCAGTAGAGTGAAATAAGTTGTTTATTTTTTTGAAGTAAGTCTTTCAAGCTTTACTTAAAAATACTCTGGGTGTTTTTAAGGGAGTTGTTGTTGAGTCCCTGAGTTGCAGCCAGACTCGCTGCGACCCCGGGGGCTGCAGCCGCCAGACTTTGATGCTCTCAAGTGTCACAGTAAGGGGTTCCTAGCTCTTCAAAACCAAGTGTGGACATTGAGAACTGTGGGGGCCTTTGGTTTACAGCTTCAGAAATGCTTTACTGAATTTGAGGGAAGAGAAATTGCTCTTTACTTAACTTGTCTTTTTAAATTTGTAGCTAAAAAACGGGACATCTATGACAGATATGGCAAAGAAGGATTAAACGGTGGCGGTGGAGGTACGTGTGTGCACACTGGTCTTTTCTCCTGGGTGATGAAAGGAGGTGGTCCGATACAGTCTGATGGGGTGATTCAGTCTGTCCGTAAATATGAATGCAGTTTGGAGAGTAGGCTGAACTGGGAAGAGGAAGGAGAAATTGATAGCCTGGAAAAGGCCTATTAAAAATCTTGTTGAACTAGAAGGTACACACTGGTGTACCTTTTGTAGATAGGAAATAACGTAAAACCTTACTATAACACGCTGAGTGTACTCTGAGGTCAATACTGGATGTTGTATCAAAAAACTAAATAACCACCAAAGTAACTGCCTCTGGTGGTGAGGCTTAGATGTGTGTGCTTTTGATGAAAAGTTATGCAGCAGCCTGCTGTCCTGCGAGCTCCATGGTGGGCGTTTGGACACGCACGCTTCAGACCTCCTGTACACACGCCTGAGCAGCTGTTTCACAGCCGGGAATGCTGTGTGTTGGTGACGCATCCAGAGTGGGGGGGGGTCCTCCGCACGCACGTGGCGCCGGGACGTGGGCCTGCACGCGTTTCTCAGCTCCTGGCGCAGGAGGCTTTGCTCTCAGCAGGACTTGCGCGAGCTTCGGGCTTATGAACTCTTTCCTTCTGGGGTCAGGACGCATGTAGTAATGTGTGGACTGTGTGTGTGCCCGCCGCGCGGGAGTCCCTGACTGAGCTGTGCTTGCTTCTGTAGGTGGAAGTCACTTCGACAGTCCGTTTGAGTTTGGCTTCACATTCCGAAACCCAGATGAAGTCTTCAGGGAATTTTTTGGTGGAAGGGACCCATTTTCATTCGACTTCTTCGGTAAGTTCATCATCTGGGTCGTCGTTTACATAACGTGTTCATGACTCATGAAGACAGACATACC